>BLSH010337824.1:632260-645389 GCA_018402905.1 Glandirana rugosa | reverse complement strand
GGAGCTAGGGTGCAGAAAGCCGCCAGTGGGCTGCAGAGTGATGGCAGGCCGGCTGCCCAGGCATGTCGAGTGGGCCGAGCTCCAGCCTCCAGGACCGGAAGTGATGTCAGAGGATGTGGAGGAATCGAGGAGGGACAGGAAGCGGTCAGGGCTACGCGTCGGAGCACAACAGCTCCTTCTAGTGGCCTAGATGCACACTGATAGTGTGATAGATTAAATTGGAAAGTGTGATGAGTGTGGTTGTAGAACTATAAGGCCCAGCCGACCTTGCAAGTGGCATAATATCTACTAATACATATAAAAAATCTCTAAGGCGCTAAAAACAGCTGTATATAACCATAGGAGCAAAGTATTTAAAAAACACAATAAAAAATATACAATAAAAACATATATAGCAATACAATGGTTGAATCTGTTTAAGAGAGGAAGAAAGGGGGGGGGAATAAATGAGAAGAGAGGGAGGGGGGAGAAGGTGAGAGAGGAATGGGAAGGGGTAGGAGAGGGGGTAGACTGCCATTTCTTGATTTCCCAAATTCATGGATATGCTTGCTAGCCACTGGATGGTGCAACACACATAGCAAGTATAGAATCCTAATCAATAAAAGAAAACACTACATTCTAGAGAAGCTGCCGGGATGTAACTAAACTCCCCGTATTTAACTTCTCCAAATTAAGCCTTGAGAGAAGTCTGGAAATAGTGTGACAGACTGGCCAGAGAAATTAGTTTGCCTGTTTGAGGACTTGAGTAGATCAGAAGGTACAACATTTTATACAGTATATACTGTATATATACATTCACCAGCAACTTTATTAGGTACACCTTGCTAGTACGGGGTCGGACCCCCTTTTGCCTTCAGAACTGCCTTAATTCTTCATGGCATAGATTCAACAGGGTGTTGGAAACCTTGGTCCATATTGACAAGATAGCATCACACAATTGCTGCAGATTTGTCGGCTGCACATCCATGATGCAAATCTCCCATTCCACCACATCCCAAAGGTGCTCTATTGGATTGTGATCTGGTGACTGTGGAGGCCATTGGATTACAGTGAACTTATTGTCATGGTCAAGAAACCAGTTTGAGAGGATTTGAGCTATGTGACATGGTGCAATATCCTGCTGGAAGTAGCCAGCAGAAGTACAGGGATGAACATGGTCAGCAACAATATTCAGGTAGGTCATGACATTCAAACAATGCTCATTTTGTACTAAGGGGCATAAAGTGTGCCAAGAAAATATCCCCCACACTTACATTGAACCATTACCAGCAGCCTAACCGTTTATATAAGGCAGGATGGATCCATGCTTTCATGTTGTTTATGCCAAATTCTGACCCTACCATCTGTACATTGCAGCTGAAATCGAGACTCATCAGATCAGGCAATGTTTTTCCAATCTTCTATTGTTCAATTTTGGTGAGCCTCTGTGAATTGTAGCCTCAGTTTCCTTTTCTTAGCTGACGGAGTGGCACCCGGTGTGGTCTTTTGTTGCTGTAGCCCATCTGCTTCAAGGTTCGATGTGTTGTGTATTTAGAGATGTATTCTGCATATCTTGGTTGTAACGAGTGGTTATTTAGGTTACTGTTACCTTTCTATCATCTTGTGTCTGCCCATTCTACTCTGACCTTCTGATAAGGCATTTATGTCCACACAACAAGCAACTCACTGGATATTTTCTCTTTTTCGGACAATTCTCTGTAAACCCTAGAGATGGCTGTGCGTGAAAATCCCAGTAGATCAGCAGTTTTTGAAATACTCAGACTAGTCCTTCTGACACCAACAACCATGCCATGGTCAAAATCGCTTAAGTCCCCTTTCTTCCCCATTCTGATGCTCAGTTTGAACTTTAGCAAGTCATCTTCACCACAACTTGATCCCAGTGGTGGCTGGTCCATAAGGAGCACAGGGGCGCCGCATCCCCAGTCCTTTTGTGCTGCCCCCCAGCTTGCACCATCTGTGTGGCTGTGCTCTGTGCAGGGCACTGGACCAATAGGCTTCTACCAGGTGCAACACCCCCTCACAGGCACGTGACCACATCCTGAGGCCCCAATTGGCCAGTTTAATTTTGTCCTCTGGGCACAGTGCTCTCCCTGCAATGGTAGCGAATCAGCATCAGCTCAGGTCTGAAGACATGCTTGGCCAGTCCATCACCTTTACCCTCAGTTTCTTTAGCAAGGCAGCGGTCATCTTGAAGGTGTGTTTGGGGTCATTATCATGTTGGAATACTGCCCTGTGGCCCAATCTCCGAAGGGAGGGGATCATGCTCTGCTTCAGTATGTCACAGTACATGTTGGCATTCATTGTTCCCACAATGAACTGTAGCTCCCCATTGCCGGCAGCACTCATGCAGCCCCAGACCATGACACTCCCACCACCATGCTTGATTGTAGGCAAGACACACTTGTCTTTGTACTCCTCACCTGGTTGCCGCCACCAATGCTTGACACCATCTGAACCAAATAAGCTTATCTTGGTCTCATCAGACCATAGGACATGGTTCCAGTAATCCATGTCCTTACTCTGCTTGTCTTCAGAAAATTGTTTGCGGGCTTTCTTGTGCATCATCTTTAGAAGAGGCTTCCTTCTGGGTTGACAGCCATGCTGACCTATTTGATGCGCTGTGTGTCATATGGTCTGAGCACTGACAGGCTGACTCCACACCCCTTCAACCTCTGCAGCAATGCTGGCAGCACTCATACGTCTATTTTCTAAAGACAACCGCTTCATATGATGCTGAGCATGTGCACTCAACTTCTTTGGTCGACCATGGCGAGGCCTGTTCTGAGAGGATCCTGTCCTGTTAAACTGCTGTATGGTCTTGGCCACCATGCTGCAACTCAGTTTCAGGGTCTTTGCAATCTTCTTATAGCCTAGGCCATCTTTATGTAGAGCAACAATTATTTTTTTCAGATACTCAGAGAGGTCTTTGCCATGAGGTGCCATGTTGAACTTTCAGTGACCAGTATGAGAGAGTGAGAAAGATAACACCCCTAAGGACTGGTGGGGAAGATATTTACCCAATGCTGATACTGATAGCAGAAACTGAGCCACTGAGAGCAGGGCACCAAGTGTACCCAATCCATACCACACCCATACTGCACTCTGTTGAAGAGTATGGTGGTTCCCTGGCACTGTTGTGGGGGTAAAAACCACTTACACCATCAGTGGTGCTTCTGAGTGATCGGATGGGCTGGTGGTAGTAGAAGGTGACAGCTGTCCCCAGAGTGTGTCCAAAGCTCTGTTACATAAAAAAAGAAGAAGGGAGGGAGGCGCACCTAAGTGTAGTAGTAAAAGATTTATTAATTTGCATAACAAATGCACACTTACAAGAGAAAGTGGGTTAAAAGCATGTCCATCATAAGGCAGTCCAACGGGCTACATCCGGATATGCAGGTGGTGGTCCAGAGGAGATGTGGGGGATCCGGGACTTGGTCTGAGGAGTCGCCCGAGATCAGCGGTATCGCCACCAGTCCATGGCTTGGGTGTACACAGCAGATCGTTGCTGGCCTCCGGGACCTGAATTGCGACAGCAGAGATGACCCGTGACCCCGGAACATAAAATCTCCACATCTCCTCCGGACCACCACCACCATCTGCATATACGGATGTAGCCTGTTGGACTGTCCTAAGATGGACATGCTTTTAGCCCACTTCCTCTTGTAAGTGTGCATTTGTTATGCGAATGAATAAATCTTTTAATACTACACTTGGGTGTGCCTCCCTCCCTTCTTCTCTTTTATACGGCACCACACCTATTCCAACCTAGACTGCACCTATAAAACCCTATACCTCATTATACCGAAACCTTTGCCGCATCTGAACCACATTTACAGTACCTTCCACCTATGCCAAAACTATACCATACCTATACTGTACCTATACTGCATGCAGGTTATCTGGGATTGTCATTATGTGCAACTATGCTCTTAAAGGGACCCAATGATAGCTAGCAGAAGAACATCTCAAAGAACTACCCATTCTGTATTGATTATTCTACAAGCCCCCTTTGTTCCACGGCCCCCTCCGCTAACATCCTCCCTTTATTTTGGACAGCGCATACCCAGTCGGTCTAGGACTAGCATCACCACCAGAAATGCACTCTGGCAGTATAGTTCCAGCACTCGGTAGACCAAACTTTACTACGACTCACTGCTGCACTTGAGGTGGCCTTGCTACTGTTTATGCTGATATGGATGCCAAATGTCATCTTATGTATAAGATAGATATACCCTTACCCTGCGCTAACCTAATTATAATAAAGTGGTGGATGCTACTGCTAAAAAAAACAACCAGAATACTCAGCTGTTCATTAATGTGTAAAGAGATATAGCGCGCTTCACACTTCACATATAAATGATACAATCTTAAATGAAATAAACAAAATGTGCTCATACACAACATATACAGTGTATCTAAAAATTAGTCAATTATTAATGCTGCAATCATAAGGTAAAAGATTATTGCAAAAGTTCAAAACATCAATTATGTGATTTCATGTGATATTGTATGTGTGTACACTCAACCTTGTTTTTCGGGGGGCTGAGGTTCTTGAGAAGTTTGAAGCAAAGACAAGAGGAACCATCCTATCCAGCATCTACTGGGGTAGAGCTACATAGGTTTTTCACAAATGTACCAGAGAGGCTATGGTCTAATTTTGGCAGAAAATACCCACCATGTGTCATTGTCTTCAGACTTCTACTAGCTGCTCACAATCTGTCCTTACCCTGGTCAGTTTTTACACACCTGTTTTTATAAAAGACTATTTTTTGTATGGAAAATACCTGCCCATGAACAGTCCTGGCACTGTCAATAATAGTGTAAGTTTAACTATATATTAATATCCATAAAAATATGGGACTAGGAGTTCAAAATTATTTGGTAAGGAATCTGTATTCCTAAAGTACGCAAATACTCTCACAGCTGTATACTATATCTACTACAAGCTGAATCGTGTAGAATGTATATGAACATAGAAAATAAATAAATAAAACTGGCCTAAAATCCCTAAGGTTTCCCCATGGTTATGTGTCAATAACAGTGTAAGTTTATCTATATATAAATATCCATAAAAAATGTGGAACCAAGAAAATTCTTTGGTAAGGAATTTGCACTCCTAAATTAAACAAGTATTGTCCCAACTATATACTATACTGTATCTACTACAAGGTAAAAAATTTGAAGTAGGTACCATAATGCAAAATATTACATATATTTATATACAGGACAACAAAATTTAAAGATGCACAATGTTGCCCAAGTAATAACCAATAAGGCCAGCCATGTCTCCTGTTCTCCAACCTATCAATATATGAGACCACAACATAATAATATCATATTCCAATAGGTGTAAAGATGAACCAAATGAATTCAGTGCAAAAAATGTATCCACCCTTATATAGTCATGAAATTCTATTCTCTACTACACATTCGTATCAAGTCTCAATCATTAACATATAGTAAATGTGGTCACCATAGGGTGGCAAATACGCATGCAAAAGTGTACATACAGTATACTATCTTCCATTTGGAGTTTAAATATGGAACATACTGCCCAATCTTCATTCACCATTGCATTCTGATAATTATATTCTTTTCTGGTACCAAATTAATGTTATAATAAATGTTATATTATATTCTATTATAGTATATTATATTTGTTATAATATATATATATATAAAACACTATATTTGTTATAATATATGTTATATTATATTATATACAGTATATGTTATTATATATATTGTATACGTGAAATAAATGAATACTAAAACAATATAATGTTATAAATGCTACTACAAAATTGGATATCCTCTGATTCATCCAGCTCCACTGTAAGTTAATACTGCACTTTTTAACAGTGATCTCAACAATTTTTAAAGCCATTTCCACATGGCTATAGGATGAGAAATCAGGTTTTTCATCCACCCAGTTCACCTGGGTAGGGGTGTGACCATGCCCTGTGACACTAATGGCATGGTCATGATTTCTTCAGTCCTCAATGTGTGTAAGTATATTTTCTTTCATATTTGGAATATTGTCTAGCTACTTTGCATTTTCCCCTTGTAGTAAAAACGGTGGGGTTGATTTACTAAAGGCAAAAAGACTGTGCACTTTGCAAAGTGCAGTTACACTCTGCAAGTGCAGTTGCTCCAGATCTTAGTAAATGAGGTAAAGTTTAATTGTACAAAGAATACCCAATCACGTGCAAGGAAAATTTTAAAAACAGCATTTTTGCTGGCACATAATTGGATGATGGAAGTCAGCAGAGCTTCATTTATTAAGCTCTGGAGCAACTGCACATTACAATGTGCACTGTCTATTTGCCGTTAGTAAATCAACCCCTGTGTATGTTTACCTGAAATCATCCGGAACTGAACTAACTTTGAAATGTGTGTGCAATCATTCAAGAAGCTCTGCTGAGTATTAATCAAATAGAACCTCACTGTGTTTTTACAGAGTGTTTCATACTGTAAATTTGTGAGTAGTAAATTTGAGCCCAGTTCTCTGGAGTGATGACTTTACCACTTTTGTTATAATTACTTTTCTCTGATATAATGAAAGCAGTTTCATTTTTTACATATGAAAAGAGACAAAAGCGTTTTGAGTAACAAAATGCTTTTTTCCAGATAAATTGGATAATGTTTGCATTTTAATTGCACATTGTCTGATTGTTACAGATGACATACCAAGCATTATACATTTAAAACACGCTTTCTGAAGAAGCGGAAAGTCAAACACCAGTTATATGGATGCAGTTTTCTCTGACGAGCAGTTTTTAGAGGAGTACAGATTGAAATATGAATATCTACTTCATAGTCACATGTTTATTGGCATAAACTAGACAGAATATACTTCATAGGGTAGATGCTAATGGTATTTAAAAAGTTGGTAAAAAAGTTGAATATTTTTTTTTCTTCCTGTCGTTTCTGAATACACAGCTGTCTATCCTGTTTCAGGAGTTCCTATTTACTAGAAGAAATGTTTCCAGAATGGTTGTTTTGAAGATGAATTAATTGAGTAGATCTGGTAGTTCTGCAGTGTTTTGGGTTTGAAAAAAAAAAAAGGATGATGGAAGTCAGCAGAGCTACAATCCAAGGATCTTTGTTTAATTCTGAACTGTTCCATTACCAAAATCCCACTGGTATGTGGTATGTGTGGTAACACTGGGAGGTTTACTTACTAAAGGCACATCCACTGTACACTACAAGTGCACTGCAAGTGCACTTGGATGTGCACCTGGAAGTGCAGTTGCTGTAGATCTGAGGGGGATATGCAAGGAAAATAAAAAAAAACAGCATTTTTGCTTCCACGTGATTGGATGATAGAATGCATTAAGATAAAGAAAACCTTCTGCCTTTACATCCTTTTTAACTCTCTGCCTAAAAAAAAAAAAAACTATGCACCAATTTAATAAGCAAGCATGGTTTGGGAAAAATCAATATAATATCCATAACAACTAAAATATACATATCTGTGCCCATAATAACTGATTAACTTGATTTGACTAATTAAGATCTGCTAAAAACAGACTGAATGGGGACATCAAGAATTATACTCACTCTCTCATAAAGATTATTTACTAGGCATTTTTTTCATTTAGCATTAGTCATCATCTCAGGTTTGTAGGTACCTTAAAATGAACCCTTCACATTGCTATGAATTGGAAAAGTAAAGGAATCAGTTTAAGATGTCTACAGATTGGTTCTAGGTTCTCTTTATAGCTACCTCCTTTGGTACTAAAGCGTATATTCTCCATGCTTCACTGTTGTTCCCTTCGCTCACTGGACTCCCCAAGAAGAAAATCCTGTGTTAGTGTCAAACATGTGGATATCAATGCAATAAACGTGGACATAAGTGATTCCTCCACTGTACGATAGTTTTCTTTCTTCAGCATTCAGTTTGGGAGTGGGACAGCTTGTTTTGCTCCCTGCAAGTGATTTCCCCTGAACAATCTGAGACCCAGAATAATTACAGTCGTATGCAAAAGTTTAGGAACCCCTGACAATTTCCATGATTGTCATTTATAAATATTTGGGTGTTTGGATGAGCAATTTAATTTTGATATATCAAATAACTGAAGGACACAGTAATATTTCAGTAGTGAAATTAGGTTTATTGGATAAACAGAAAATGCGCAATATGCATCAAAACGAAATTAGACAGGTGCATAAATTTGGGCACCCCAACAGAAAAATCACATCAATATTTAGTAAAGCCTCCTTTAGCAGAAATAACAGCCTCTAGACGCTACCTATAGCCTGTAATGAGTGTCTGGATTCTGGATGAATGTATTTTGGACCATTCCTCCTTACAAAATATCTCCAGTTCAGTTAGGTTTGATGGTTGCCGAGCATGGACAGCCCTCTTCAAATCACCCCACAGATGTTCAATGATATTTAGATCTGGGGACTGGGATGGCCATTCCAGAACATTGTACTTGTTCCTCTGCATAAAGGCCCGAGTAGATTTTGAGCAGTGTTTTGGGTCGTTGTCTTGTTGAAATATCCAGCCCCGGCGTAACTTCAACTTTGTGACTGATTCCTCAACATTATTCTAAAGAATCTGCTGATATTGAGTGGAATCCATGCGACCCTCAACTTTAACCAGATTCCCAGTACCGGCACTGACCACACAGCCCCACAGCATGATGGAACCTCCACCAAATTTTACTGTGGGTAGCAAGTGTTTTTCTTGGAATGCTGTGTTCTTTTGCCGCCATGCATAACGCCCCTTTTTATGACCAAATAACTCAATCTTTGTTTCATCAGTCCACAGCACCTTATTCCAAAATGAAGCTGGCTTGTCCAAATGTGCGTTTGCATACCTCAAGCGACTCCGTTTGTGGCGTGTGTGCAGAAAAGGTTTCTTTTGCATCACTCTCCCATACAACTTCTCCCTGTGCAAAGTGCACTGAATTGTTGAGCGATGCACAATGACACCATCTGCAGCAAGTTGATGTTGTAGGTCTTTGGAGGTGGTCTGTGGGCTGTTTTTGACCGTTCTCACCATCCTTCGCCTCTCCAATATTTTATGTGGCCTGCCACTTCTGACCTGTGGTCTTCCATTTCCTCACTATGTTCCTCACAGTGGATACTGACAGCTTATATCTCTGCAATAACTTTTTGTGGCCTTCCCCTAAACCATAATGTAGAACAATCTTTGTTTTCAGGTCATTTGAGAGTTGTTTTGAGGCCCCCATGTTGCCACTCTTCAGAGGAGAGTCAAAGAGAAGAACAACTTGCAATTGGCCACCTTAAATACATTTTCTCATGATTGGGTGCACCTGTCTATGAAGTTCAAGGCTTAATGAGCTCACCAAACCAATTGTGTGTTACAATTAATCAGTGCTAAGTAGTTACAGGTATTCAAATCAACAAAATGACAAGGGTGCCCAGATGTATGCACCTGTCTAATTTCGTTTTGATGCATATTGCACATTGTCTGTTAATCCAATAAACCTCATTTCACTACTGAAATATTACTGTGTCCTTCAGTTATTTGATAGATCAAAATGAAATTGCTGATCCAAACACCCAAATATTTATAAATGACAATCATGGAAATTGTCAGGGGTTCCTAAACTTGTACATACAACTGTATTTCCAGACTTTTCTCATGGCACTTCTCATAGGAGGTAAAAAAGGGGAATTTAGGTAAAAACAAACTTTCCTTAAAACAAAACCTCATATTTTCTTATTTATTCATTTTAAAAAATAACCTTCTTAAAATCTGATTTGTTTGCCTTTTAAATATATACAGTATCATATCATAATGATTGTATGTATATATTGCATAATCATATGCTCTAATCACCATGGTTTCTACTAAACTGCTCATGATTCTGTACAATTCACATTTCTAGAAGTAAAAATATCACATGCATATACTGTATTACATACTGAGTGAGGAAATCCAGATGTTTTGGCTTTAATTTTGGTAAGTGGGGCTTGCAGGAACACAATCTTGGTGCCAGCAGACTGACAGCAATTGACATTGGGTTTAGTTAACTACACATTTAACCTGCTACACACAATGCAGCTTCCACTAGATGTTTTATTAGAAGCACCAACCGTTCTCAATATCTGTGTTAACAATTATGACTTTTAATAAATGCCTAAATTGCACAGTGTTACAGCAGACATAAATATTTCGGATATTTACAATATATTGACGCTCTTCAAAGAGACAGGGTTTCTTTAACTTTACTGATTAGGGAGAGCCCTACCTTACTCACTTCCAGACAGATGTACAGACCGACTGATTGATTTACTAAAGACAAAGAAGCTGTACACTTTGCAAGGGAAGTTACATTTTGCAAGGAAATTTGCCTCAGAGCCTAGTGAATGTGATGAAGTTTCACTTTGCAAAGAATACCTAATCATGTGTAGCCCCCACCTAACCCCTGGAGGCATGATAGTACCACGAAAGACAAGTTGTGCTGACATTTCACCCCAGGGGGTAGATCTCTTAGGCAATAATGTGAAATGTGAACAGATTATGGGAGAAATGGTTAAGGTTACAGATGCTCTAGATAAAGCAGTACTCTGATCTCAACACATTACTGCACAGGAAAGGGTCTTTAAGTCAAATGTGACACTCCTGTGAACTAGGATCTCTCAGTAAACCACGTGGACAACACTGCATTCTTTCTACAGGAGAGTCAGCCAACTCTTCTGGTCTCCATCCTGATTCAGCCCAGGAGATTCAACCATTCACTTTAACACTCTATCCTGTTTCCAGCTTCTTTGAGAAAAGTCCACTAGCTTCCTTGAGCCTCCATCCTGCATACAAACAGTAACAGTGGCAAACAGCCTATGTTCCAGGCATAAACACATCCTGACTTCACTAGGCAGGCAGGCCTAAAGAAGCAACTTCATCACATGTAGCTTCCCCAGGCCAGAGCCTGGGGGAAGAAAGCTTGCATCTGTTCACCCTAAATAAATATACCCTTTCCCATAAAGCTGTACTGATACAGAAAGAGATTGTGATTTCAGACTTATGCCAGAGGTGACAGGGCGACCTACTGGCAGAAGGGAGAACTGACAGATAAGCTGAACTTAGGGGGAGCTTAACAAGACACAGACTATGATTTGGCATTGACTGTCTGCAGCTATGCATACTGGATTTAAAGAGAGGCTTCTGCTTATGGCAGGGTGGCTATACTCACCCCCCCCCCCATCAATTTAGATTACGCCACTGACTCTACTATGCTCTCACACCTGAGCATCTAGATGCATTTTCACAAATTCAATAAAATAATAAAGGAACATGGGCAACAATACACTGCTCCCTAACTGTACTAATACAGCAGTATCAAGCAAATGTCAGACTTCTTTCTTGAAGGTCTCTTCAACTACAAAGGAAAAAAAAGAGACATGACAGCAACACAACACAAATACTGCAACTTTTCTTGCTTGTGGATCCTTGTAGATTACCTGTAGAGGGAACAGAACCACAACAACAGCATAGCAACATAGGTGACTGACTGCAGCCATTCTGACTAGATTTAAAGAGACACCACTGCTTACAGCAGGGTGGCTACACATGTACAAGTCAAAATAAAACAGCATTATCAGATGATGGAAGTTAGCTCAGTTGTGCCTAATCACTAACCTCCAGGGCTAATTCCCTTAAAAAGTGAAACTTCCCTTAGCAAAATTAACTGCCTATCTTCCTTTAGTCAATCAACCCCATAGGGTTGACAGAAAGAAACATAGTAAATGGAAGGGACCAGACATCTGACCAAGCATCTGACACATCTAGAAATGTGATGGCTACTGAAGATTCTTCCGCAAACTCATCTTGAGGACAGAGACTAAAATTAATTACTTGCTGACCAGCCGCCACAGATTGGCTCGGCTGCACAAATTGTCGTACCAGTACGGCGTTTTTTAATGTCTATAGCAGACGAGTCCCCGGGGGCCGATGCGTGTGGCCGGTGTCTGCCGTTCACCGGCGATCGCTCCACAGAGAGCAAGAATGGGGATCTGTCAATGTAAACAAACAGATCCCTGTTCTGGCAGGAGAGTAGAGAGAAATCATCTGTTCCTCGTGATCAGGAACAGTGATCTCTCTCCTTCTCCAGTCAGTACACTCCCCCCCACAGTTAGAAACACCTCCCTAGAGAACAATTAACCCCTTGATTGCGCCCTAGTGTTAACCCCTTCCCTGCCAATGTAATTTATACAGTAATCAGTGGCTATCTTTAGCTCTGATCGCTGTATAAATGTCACTGGTCCCAAAAAGTTTCAAAAGTGTCTGATCTGTCCTCCACAATGTCGCAGTCCCACTAAAAATCGCTAATCACTGCCATTACTAGTAGAAAAAAAAATGAATAATAAAAATGCCATAAATCTATCCCCTATTTTATAGATTCTATAACTTTTGCACAAACCAATCAATATACGCTCACTGCAATTTTTTTTTTACCAAAAATATGTATAAATAAATAACAGAAGGGTGCTACCATAAAAGTGCAAATTAGTAAATAGATAAATTAGCATATACGCCAACTTGTAAGTGAATAGTGCGATTATCAAAAATTACATTTTTTTCAATCCAAAAAGGCAGATAATAGTGTAATACTGTTTATTCATAACATCTAATTCTTAAAATCATTCCATTACACTCACATGTATCCAGAAATAAATTAGTATTTGGTCATATGCAGCTGAAGGGTCTATGGTGCGCAGTCCACTGTTAGGCTGAATAACATAGAAACATAGAAACATAGAAAAGTGACGGCAGAAAAAGACTGAGTAGTCCATCAAGTCTGCCTCTTTTTATTTTTTTTTATTTTTTTTTTTTTTTTTTTTAGGATTGTCACCTGACGCGTGGTATCTGGGAAGTCGACGTATACTGGTTTATGATTAAATAAAGACCTATGTACACTCACATTACCTTACTAAAATTCTTAATCTACAATACTTATTTGTCATAATGTGATAATAGACGGAAAAACCTAACTTTTTTTACATTAAAAACTATTAGCGTGATAAGTGAATGTTCAACCGCATATACGATTAAATAGATAAATGATTAAACGTGAAAATACCATCGTGGGAAGACAATAAATAAATATGTATAAAAACCATTTTTTTTTTAACGTCACTCGCATATAACTAACCA
>BLSH010337824.1:594124-628519 GCA_018402905.1 Glandirana rugosa | reverse complement strand
AAAAGCAATTTGAAATACTTTAAGGAAAATAGAAATAGTTTAAACTTACTATATCCAACTACTGTTTTTTTAAAACTATGCACTTTTGTCCTACTGCACTTCTGTCCTGCTGCAATTGGAAAGAGCAACTATCAAGAGTAAACTCTACAAGAGCTGCTCACCTTCTTAAATACAACACTAATTAAGCACCAATTTGGTCAACAGCCCACCTCTATTACATATGCTAATTGACAACACCCAGTATTCAACACCTCAACAGCACTTAGCAAACAAACACTGATAACAACACAGCCAAAATACCAATGTTAACAAGCAAACAATTTAAGAAAAGCAATTTGAAATACTTTAAGGAAAATAGAAATAGTTTAAACTTACTATATCCAACTACTGTTTTTTTAAAACTATGCACTTTTGTCCTACTGCACTTCTGTCCTGCTGCAATTGGAAAGAGCAACTATCAAGAGTAAACTCTACAAGAGCTGCTCACCTTCTTAAATACAACACTAATTAAGCACCAATTTGGTCAACAGCCCACCTCTATTACATATGCTAATTGACAACACCCAGTATTCAACACCTCAACAGCACTTAGCAAACAAACACTGATAACAACACAGCCAAAATACCAATGTTAACAAGCAAACAATTTAAGAAAAGCAATTTGAAATACTTTAAGGAAAATAGAAATAGTTTAAACTTACAGCATACAGCATACGTTCCACCAGCCGATTCACCTAGACTCACGGGCTCCTCAAAGCGTGTGTGTCAAGCCTCTCATCACTGCATTTCATGCATGGGCACGTCATCAGGAAGTGAAGCTGACGCCATTTTCTCGGAGCCTAATATACTGTGGGACCTTTGATGATTGGTCTAGCTTTTACTCGGCCACAAATCATGTGCATCCCAGTATACCACCTGAATTCAATTACTTAACTATAATACCGCTCTCCATACAGCCATCACATCTGCATATGATCATTGCCATATAAATGACACATTCCTGATATGTTAAAATACTGTATATACAACTTGTGCATTTACATTACATTATGATACCATTAAATTCATATTATAAAAGATATGTAGTAGAATACATAATTTCCCAAATTGATGAAGAAATTTGTTTTTTAAATTTTTTTTTTTTGGATATTTATTATAGAAATAAGTAAAAAAATGTCTGTATTCTTTTGTTTACAGCGCAAAAAATAAAAACCACAGAGGTGATCAAATACCACCAAAAGAAAGCTCTATTTGTGGGAAAAAAGGACATCAATTTTGTTTGGGTACAGCATTGCATGACTGTGCAATTGTTAGTTAAAGTGACGCAGTGCCGTATGGCAAAAAATGGCCTGGTCATTAAGGGGGTAAATCCTTCTGGAGCTGAAGTGGTTAATGTACACATCTTCAGGGTTAAATAAAATATCTGTAATAAATAAATAAATAAAATAAAAGAACTTTAGTTTTTAAGACACAGCTACATCATGACAATGCAAGCTAAAGTTCACAATGGTATTTGCTACTTTCCTATATCTTTGTTAAATCCAACCTAAATATATTTCAGCGAGTGTATTCACTCATAATAAAACTAGAATCATTTTTATCATTTTTTCCAGAGTAGGCCACTGAACTACTGCAATACATATTTACTCAAATTAAAACTGCATTGCTGTTATTTTATTTACAGATTAGTTATTAGACATTTATGACATTATCCTAGAAAGAGTACAGGAAAATTACAAATTAATTATGGGGAAATGGGAAAAGGTTATTAAGCCAATACTGAAATTAAAACGAATGTCCATATTAATTACACAGCTCATTTGAAAAAGGCGTGAAGATGATAATACTAGGACACTTCTAAGGTGCATTTATATAAAAGAGAAATTCAAAGTGAAATTGTAAGGAATCAAACACACAAATTCAATAGATACAAAACATTTATATATTATATTTTTTTAAAAGAACAAAGCACAGAAATATATCCAGTAAAAAAAGTAATAATATTAAGAGAAAGGATACTTTTACCACACCATTTTCAAGCAAAAGTACCCAGTATAGTTAACCTTCTAAATTTGGATACATTTTCTACTCTAGGGTTGTAAACAGATAGATTGTAATCTACTCATCGACTGAGACCCTGTGACAGGCAGATCATGATTGCACCATGCCGCCCTTCCACCAGAAATGGTCGCCACCTCTCAAACTTAGATTTAAGCAGCAATAAGCATTAAACACTTCCCTCCCGGCCAATAGACAAATGGCGGCCGGGCAGTATTTCAGTTATCCTGACTGGACATCATATGATGTCCGGCCGGATAACCTGCAATCACGTGCCTGCGGGGGCGCTCATCGTGGCGATCAGTGGTACGGTGTGTCAGTCTGACACACCGCATTACCAATCTCGGTAAAGAGCTTTCATCGGAAGCTCTTTACCACATGATCAGCCATGGCTGGTCACAGTGTAAACAGGAAGAGTGGTGTATTGGCTTTTCCTCGACTCGCATCTGCAGAGTATAGGAGAGCTGATCGGTGCCTCTCCTGACAGGGGGGGTTTGAGCTGATTGTTTATCAGTGCAGCCCCCTAGGATCACCACCCAGAACCACCAGGGAGCCCACCAGGACCACCAGGGAATGCCCACCCAGGGACCACCAGGGAAGCCCATCCTGACCACCAGGGAGCCCACCCTAGACCACCAGGTAAGTGGCACAATGCCCAACATTGGATGCCACCCAGGACCACCAGGGAATGCCTCCAAAAAAGTGCCATCTATCATTGGCGCCTATCAGTACTCATCAGTACCACATATCAGTGCCCACCAGTGCCACCTATTAATGCCCATCATTGCCACCTATCAGTGCCCAGTGCCCCCTATGAGTGCCCATCAGTGCCACCTATGAGTGCTCATCAGTGCTGCCTATGAGTGCCCATCAGTGCCACTTATCAGTGCCACCTATCAGTGCCCATCAGTGCTGTTTATCAGTGCCACCTATCAGTGCTGCATATATGTGCTTCATCATCAGTGCCCATCAGTGCCGCCTTATTAGTGCCAATCAGTACTGCCTTATCAGTGCCCATCAGTGAAGGAAAAAATGTATTTATTTACAAAATGACAGTGCTGAAAGCTGAAAAATAGTCTGGACGGGAAGGGGGGTAAGTGTCTGGTATTGAAGTGGTTAAAGAGCCCAAAGAAAGTCCTAGTATATTCCTCTCTGACACAGCTGAGGGGGACCAGGGAGGGCTTCTCTTACTCTGGCAGGCACCATTGATTCTGAGGTCTGGTGAGTGAATCTTTACACAGAGAGAGGGGAATTTATGCTGTGGGTGATGTTAGCTTAGGGTGGTAGATATTTGTGCTGGAATTAGGGTATTTTTATGTGTGTTAGTAGCTGTTAACTTCTGCACTGTGTTTAATGTACTTCTGACCTCGGCACAAAATAAAACAAATAGAATAACTTTAAGCAATAAAAGCCCTTAAAAGCCCCTCTTGGGAAATTCTGAATTAAATATATATATAATGAGAGAAACCCATAAGAGGAGGAAATTGTGAACTGATTCCTTGAGCTCTATTGGACCATAGATGCAGTGGTCTATATCTGGTGAATCCATTCACTTTAGCTCAATGTGATGGGTATACCTGGATGAATTTATTTTTGGAGCACATTAAGGCACTTTTTGCAGTTTATATTATATGCTGCACTGAATACACTAGTGGAGCGAAGTACATTTGGCTTCATTAAGTGCATTATTGTGGTTCTGTTTTAGCACTCTTAACTGTAAGTGTTGATTCTTTTTTTTTTTTCCATAAAGACTTTATTGATTTATTGAGACAGTGTACAGAGACTTTCAGCCACCAACAGTAACAGAATCAAATCAGTGTTGAAGAAAACATAAGACATAGCATGAATAAATGCATACTTCAGATGCAGTTCTGAATTCATTGTGTTGTAGCCTTTAATTGTTCTTATAATAAAGAGAAAGAAAAGAAAAAAAAAAGACAAAAAGCAATGCATACTTTACTATTAGGGCGAGCGTGTATTAAAGTTCTGGATAGCAGGCAAAATGAGGGGGAACTGGGAGGGGGGTGGGGTAGGGGAGAGGCGGCATGAGTGCCTAGTGCTGGGTTTGGGGGAGAGATAAAAGATAATTCATGTGATCTACTCAAGGGGTCTGCCATGTCTGGCCACATCATGACCTAGTGACCATTACGGGATATCAGGGGGTATTTGGGGGAAGTCTATAGGTAGACTGCTCGATATTCGTTGGTCGTCTGAAAGTGGGACCAGCATGACCAAGTCTTTCTGAATTTGTCCGAGTTATCCAGGGAAGAAACGATCAGCTCCTCCATGTCCCTGACTCTGTTTAGCCGATTGAACCATTCTTTCAGCGTTGGAGAGTGTGTTTGTCTCCACAGGGCTGGGATACTCATTCTGGCTGTGTTTATCATATGCGTAAGTGTTTATTCTTATTGCTTGATCAGTGAACGCACAATAGCCAGGAAACTTTAAAACGACAAGGTAAAGAAAAAAAAAGTTGGGTTTATTGTGAAACATATTTTAACTTTATTTCCAGGTCTTCCTTCCAGGCATGTGTGAATGGCATACCGTCCAGTGATGCCTAACAAAATTGAAAGATGAATCAGACATTCCAAATGATAGCTTATCTGTTTGCGAGGCAAAATGCCAAACTTGGAATTTCTATATATTCTGCATACAGGCACAGATGTGCTTTGACCTCTAAATCTGTTTCTTTTATTCATAAAACAAAGATCCATCCTTTAACCCAGAGGTAAATGGTGCTTAGATGCTCAGGTCAAATCTAGCAGCAGCTACATTAACTTGAAAATAATTCTGTGACTAATTTGCATGGCATTTTTATACTTTTTCTTTAAGACATATATTTTGTGTGTTACTGTTTTAATAAAAACTGTTGTATCGTATTTTAAATACTGTAAGGTAATTACAGCGTTAAATACTGTATATGGCAACAAAGATGACCACTGCAGCCTGGAGGTTACATAATTAGCCTGCTTGAAAAAAGACACACATCTAGTTCAACCAATAAGAAAGTGTTCATCTGCAAGCTAAAGGATTTAATTTTTCTCAGTGAAACCTCTAGCTTGCATGTGGCCACTATGTCATAGATGACATAGTGATCACATTTGGGGACCAAGCTGATTGATTCCCTAATGTTAGTGTAGTCCCAATAGTTGTCTGATTACTATTAAAAATATATCCCCGCAATATTGTGGCACTAGAAACAAACTACAAGGTTGTTATACATTGGTACCTGGTCCCTGGCTGGATCACCATATATCTGCCATATATCTGCCAAATTACACCCACATCGGCTTTCGTGGTTGCTCAGATGTAGGAATACATCTCCATATTTGGTGGTCCTGGCCTCTGGCCCAAGCATTTTGGGCTGACATTTTCAATATACTATCTACCCTGTTTAATAATACTCTGGACCCAGACTCAGCCAAAGCTCTATTCAACAAAAAACCTTTAGATATAACACACCTCCAATTTAAACTTCTCCTGCAAGTTATTAAACTTCTAAACTTCTCCTGCAGGAAACAAACCATTGCTAAGGCCTGGAAAACTCTGCTCCCTAATATCACAGAAACCAAAAATACAATCACCAGAGCCATCATACATGCTAAAGTTCAAGCGGTTTTATTAGACAAAGTCATAAAGTTTGACTGTTTATGAAAACCCAGGGTAGACCACTTTCTCCCAGCCAATTTCGATGTGTCGTTGCTATCCCCCTGACCAGTTCAATTGTGAGCCCTCTGAGTTCCTCTGCTTATGATCTTTGTCCCTCCCCTCAACCTGGGATCAGTTCTTGCCCCTCTCGTCCTACCTCCCCCTTTTATTTCTCTAGTCTTCTCTCTCTTCTTCCTCCCCCCTCTTCACCTGGTTCAACCTCTCCTCTCCCATTTCTTGCCTCCCCCCTTTTTTTTCTCTCCCTTTTCCCTTCCCTTTACGTTAGATTGATTAGCCAAGGACATCAATGTGTTAGAGTAGTCCCTCTATATATAGAGGTTGGACTGGACGTCATCTGCACCTGTATAATTATGAACCCGGCTCCTATGGGGTAGCTTACCCAGTCCCTCCATTTTTGCACAACCTATTCCCCCAGCTCTTCATTTATTATGATGGCTATTGCTCCATCAATGGTGCACCATAAGACTATACTCCATCATATTAGCAAAGGGCTTGACTACTATGGGGGGCCCTCCCTCTGTTCCCCTTTGCCCTCCATAACTCAGCTGGGCTTATGGGGTTACTTTTACTTGACTGTGTAACAATTTACTACTGTTATACATGTTTTGCATCTTCGTTCCTGTAACCTTTCTAGTCTCAACTTTTAGGGCTGCATCCCATTACATTGGATGTGTATTGTACATCTTGTTTTACATACTTTTCCCCTGAGGTTACTTTGAAAACTGTTATTTTCTGTATGTTCTACTCCTTACTTACCAATAAAAGTATTTGAACCACAAATATATATATATATATATATATATATATATATATATCCCCAGCAAAGGGCATCATGTTGGGGAATGGTTACATGCAGATGGTGGGTGGGAAGGGGTTGAAGGAAATGTTAAAAATTGTTTATGCTACTAGGTGACTAGGGTGGATTTACTAAAGGCAAATTGGCTGTTAACTTTGCAAGGGAATTTTCACTTTGCAAAGGAATTTTCCCTTAGCGTAGTGAATAGAGTTGAGCGAACACCTGGATGTACGGGTTCGGCAGGTTCGGCCAAACTTCGCGGAAACGTTCGGGTTCGGTACCGAACGTTACCCGAACGTGACCCCGGACCCCGAGCCCCATTGAAGTCAATGGGAACCCAAACTTTTCGGCACAAAAATGGCTGTAAAAAAGTCCTGGCAAGTGCTAGAGGGCTGCAAAAGGAAGAAAAATGGGAGATGTTATTAGATCTGCAATCTGTCCCTCAAAGCAGTAGTAATCTCTACCTAGTCCAGTATCAGATCGTTCTGTAATCAGATCGTTCTGTAATGCAGGATGAGAGATCGTTCTGTAATCAGATTGTTCTGTAATGCAGGATGAGATGTTATAGATCTACAATCTGTCCCTCAAAGCAAGAGTAGTAATCTCTACCTAGTTAATAGATCTGCAATCTTTCCCTCACAATCTGTCCCTCACAGCGCCGGCAGCATCCTCTCCCTACACTAACCTGAGAGCATGTGACATGCAGCACTGTGACTCCAGCCTCATATAGAGGCTGGGTCACATGATGCACTGGCCAATCACAGCCATGCCATTAGTAGGCATGGCTGTGGTGGCTTCTAGGGAAAACCAGTGAAACGCTTGTTGATTGGCTGCCCTGCAGCTATTCAACATGCGTGATAAAATACCAGAACCCAGAACCCGAACCCGAACTTTTTCTCAAACGTTCGGGTCTGGGTTTGGAATAGGGACACCCAAAAGTTCGGTACGGACCCGAACGCTACAGTCCGGGTTTGCTCAACTCTAGTAGTGAATGTGATGAAAATGTACTTTGCACAGAATACGCAATCATATGCAAAGACAAAAAAAACTGCATTTTTGCTTGCACACAATTAGATGATGGTCTACAGAGCTTCACCTCATTCACTAAGTTAGGGGAAAATTTCCTAAAAATTCCCTTGAAAAATAAATAGCCTATTTGCCTTCAGTGTATCAATCCCACTAAGTCCAATGCTATGGAAAGAGCTTAATTTGTTTATTAAGGACATCAAATATTTTATAATATCCACAGGATATTTACACCATTCAGTATTTTATTATTTAATCTTGAGCTTTACAATTTACAATTCATTTGTGGGCGAAGATGAACATTCTCCCTCATATTTATTATCAAATATATTTATTTCAGTACATTTTAAAGGGTTTTGGCTCATAGTGTATATAAGAGTCTTAGCTATTACAGAAATTGAACGTGTAGGTCGAGTGTCCAGTGTAGGTAACTTCTCAGATCATTTAAGAGACTTTGCAAATATACTGCACACACAGGGGTTGATTTACTAAAGCTGGAAGTGCAAAAACTGGTGCAGCTTTGCATGCTAGCCAATCAGCTTCTAACCTCAGCTTGTTCAATCAAGCTTTGACAATAAAACCTTGAAGCTGATTGGTTTCTGTGTGAAGCTGCACCAAATGTTGCACTTTCAAGCTTTAGTAAATCAACGCCACAGTGTCTATCTGAGACAAAAAAATATTTAATTCAGAGGAAACTCTTATAGAAGGTCTCATTCAGGCCTCATTGGCACTGCACAGCTGTGTGTTAAAACTTTTCTAACCGGGCCCACCCTTGCTGCATGCTATGTACCCTTAAACCTCGTACACACAGTGCGATGGCCGTTGTATCTCGCGTACTGACATGCCCTAAGCGATTGTATGACCAAGCCGAACGTGGTGACGTGTTACGAGCGTATAAAGTGGAAGTTCAGGTGCATGTGATTTGTGAATTAAGAACTTAGGTTTACACGAACGGACACTTAACATGCATGCGTGTTTTGCACAGTACAATTTGTTGGACCAACTTTTCTGTACACACGATACAACGGTCATACGACTGCTTGTTGTACAACCAAAGTTTTCTAGTCTGCTCAACCCACCGTTGTACGACCATCGCACGTCGGCTGTTCTAATCACACGTTCTAACGGTCGGATGATCGTACAACAAGCGGTCGTACGACCGTTTTCATACGACCGTCGCACCGTGTGTACGTAGCTTTACTCAATCCTATAGAAAGCTCTAGAGTATGTCTTCATACTCCAAACTAACTTTCCATTGCATGCCTGCTCCTAAATCATCTTTCAGAATGGATATCACAATTTCAGAGGTTTAAGGAAGTATTCATGGTATTCTGTTCCATAAAATTCATTGAACAATGAAGTGACAGAAAAACAGGATAGTTTCTCATATAAGTACATGGTACAGAAGGCACATATCAGTATAATGAAATGTTGGGTTTGCATATTCTTTTTTCATTTGTGAGAAAAAGACACAGCTAATTACAAAACTTGTGATGGCCATATTAAGAAAACTGCTCTTTCAAAGAAATTAGATTATACATATACAGATCTATCTAGCCTGTGGTGAATCACACAATTCAGTAACCAAGGCAAATTAAATCAATACACTCATCACTAAATAGAACCACTCTCTGGGGCCTCCTTTTTCCTCTTGAAATCATAGGTAAAGGTGTTTTGGTGATAAAACCTTTAGTTTTAGAATTAAGGCAGAGAATAAACATATCATAATATAGTGTCCTTTGGTATTTTATGGATCAGAATAACATGAATACTTCCTTAAACCTCTGCAATCATGATAACTCTTCTGAAAGATGATTTAGGAGCAGGCATGCAGATGTTATTTATACAGCAGTGCAAAGCACAAGAGGATCTTCCATATTTGTTAGCAAAGTAAATATTATTAAACATTTATAGATGAACTCCAGGTTTAGCCAAATTGCAATATGAATTTGCATGACCATGCTGAGAATATACATAAATATAGTAAGTACTATAGAAAATATGGTATAGTAATTTATGCAGAAATCTGGCTCAATACACAAATTGTTTTACTTGGCAACTCTGACAACCAGAATAATTTGTTGTCAGCATATGAATCAAAGCTTGTCTCTGAAGGGAAGAGGGAGGGATGTTGTGTAAATTTCAGCATCCCATCTTTTCATTGACATTTTTTTTTACTAGTGCCGCAGATCAAATACGTAATGCTGCAATCTAGACTGATATAAAGGATAATTAACTCCATAATCATTAATGTGTCATTAACCACTTAAAGACCGTGTTGTATACTTTCACTGCTGCAGAGTGGCAGCGTAGTGTGAATCTCCGTCTATAAATGGCGATCCGCGCATGCGCATCTAGGGGGCAGAGCAGGTTGGGCGGACTCGATGTCCGCGGGCGACCTGTCTGTTAGAGAAGAAAACGGGCCGCCAATGTAAACACGGTGGTTCCCCGCTCTGTCAGGCGGCATGACTGAGATCTGCTGATCCCTGTACAGCCCAGCCCCCACACAGTTAGAACACTCCTAGGGAACACAGTTAACCCCTGCAGGTTAACCCCTTCCCTGACAATGACATTTATACAGTAATCAGTGGCTATTTCCATTTCTGATCGCTGTATTAATGTCAATGATTCAAAAAAAGTGTCAAAAATGTCCGACACGTCCGCCGCAAAAGTCCCGATAAAAATCGCAGATCACCGCCATTTCTAGTAAAAAAAAGTTGTAAAAACGCCATTAATGAATTCTCATGGTTTGTAAACGTGGCAACTTTTGCGCAAACCAATCAATAAACGCTGATTGCTATTTTTTTTACCACAAATATGTAGAAGTATATATTGGCCAAAACTGATGAATAAATTTTATTTTTTATTTTTTTGGACATTTATTATAGAAAAAAAGTAAAAAAATATTGTTTTTTTTTTTTCAAAATTGTCGCTCTTTTTTTGTTTATAGCGGTGATCAGAAGTGATGCAGAGGTGATCAAATACCACAAAAAGAAAGCTCTATTTGTGGGAAAAAAAGGACGCGCAACAAAAAAGGTTGCACAATTGCAATTGTCAGTTAAAGCACCGCAGTGCCGAATCGCGAAAAGTGCTTCTAATGTGGGAAATCCTTCCAGGGCTGAAGTGGTTAAACTCAAAAAATGGTTTGTATATATGACTTTTAAAAATGTATTTTTACACTGTGTGCAAAAGCTCTCAAGCAAGTAACTTTTCCGTATAACAAAATATCTCACTGATCCTGCCTTATCCATGGACTTCCAGCTTGTTAGTGGCAAGCAGCCGATCCTCTGGTTGCAGGGTCGCCACTCTGTGCGTGCTCTAGCAGCAGCTCCCTGTAAAGCCATTCATTCTCTACTTTTCTCTGTAAGCCTCCCCACATGACTCTCTTTGTTGGTTTGAGGGGCATCTCCAGAAGATTGAATGACAGGAGCATGACACAATGCTCCTTTGCTGTCTTCCTCTGTCCCCCCTCAGCCCTTTCCCCTCTGCCTCTTCCTTACCCTATAGCCACCATTCCTATTACTCCTGCTTTATTTCTACAGCTGCCACTCTTCCCTTCTTCTGCTAGTGTGGTGGTCGTTGGGCAACAGGCCCAACTCTGGCAGCAATACCCACACCGCTCCTATTGACAGAGCTGCAGCTGAGGGGAGATGGACAGGCATCATAGCAGTGCCGGCTGTGGGGCAAAAAAAAACACATTGAGGGGAGCACTTTTGCTTCCATTGAAAAAAATTCTATTCACAAATGTGAATGTTTTAAAGTAAAATTAAAGTCTGTTTAAAAATAACACACATGTTAAGCTTACCTGTTTTTTGCTGTGGTTTTGCACAGAGCAGCCCAGATCCTCTTCCTCTTTTTGGGTCCCCCACCAGCGCTCCTGGCCCCTCCCTCCTGCCGAGTGCCCCCACAGCAAGCAGCTTGCTTAAGGGGCACCCGAGCCGAGCTTGACCTGCCCCCTTTCTGGCCTCATTGGCTCACTGACTTTGATTGACAGCAGTGGCAGCCAATAGCTCCTGTTACTGCAGCTCAGCCAATGAGAAGCGAGAGACCCAGGAGAGCCTCAGCTCTCATGCACATTACTAGATGGAGATCAGGCTTAGTTAAGTATTGGGGGAAGCTGCACACTGAAGGTTTTCTACCTTCAGCCTTGACGACCACTTTAATGACATTTTAATGTATTTTTTAAAGGTGAAGTTTTTTTTTTTGCAATACAGCAAGAAGGACATACATTGTCTGTAATGAAGCGTGTCTCATGTCCAGGTAGCTGCTGCATAGTGTACCCATTGCCACTTGGTACTCCTCATAACCCTGCTCTTTTCGATGCTGCTGGGGTTAACATATCCAAGTCAGAAAGAGTTGTGCTATTCACCTGCCCCCTTCCACCTGCCTCCTCCATTCATATTACTTGTACTATTCTACCCCATAATGCAACAGATTCTGTGAATAAAGGGATAAGTGGATGAATGACAAGATCTGCTTCCTTTAATCTCAGAACACATTGCTTTCTGAAAGAAAATACTATGAGTTCAATAAATGGAGGAGTTGGGCGCCATGGGCAGATGAGTAGTGCAGCTTTTTCACACTTGCAGCAGTTGCTAACCCCAATAGTACAGTTAAATCAATAGCGTGAAGGGGACCCAGCGTCTTCAGCTTTAAATGCTAAACATAAATGCTTAACTTTAGCTTCACATGGAAGCAGTATAATTTCATGAATTTGACCAGGTATCAGCCTTTTGCCATCCCTGTGTAAGAGGAACCAGCAGCATAAGGAGCCAAACAGTGTATGTGTTGCCATAAAGCATAATAATAGCAAGAGAAATCACAGAGTGACAGAGAGATGAGCTAATCACTATGCTGTTTCTCATTTCACTGTCCAGCCATAGGCTGGGGTCGGATCCATGCTATCTAGGCTCAGGGGAAGTAGGAAGAGTAATGCTGGCAATCACACGGAAGACGTCTAATAGCAAGAAAAAAGAAATTGTGAAAGAAATATCTGGAATGAAGGTTAATATTGTGAGAAAAGGGTTTTGATATTTTTTATGTTGGGCTATTCATTTTTATCTTGTTATTTTGGGTTGAAGTACAACTTTAATTATAGGCACAGCTCTGTCTAGTGCTGAAAGAAAAAAAATGTTTGTAGGGCACAAGAAATGCCAGGTTGTCTGTTTTTGTATAACTCACTTCCTGTAGTGATGTGCAGAGGAGGGGAGCCATGCAAACATGGGTTTTTAACTATTCTGCAATGCATTACAAGGACTATTAGACCAATGTGGGCACCAAAAACTGTACGTGTGTTCCTGAAAAAAGGATATTTATTTTGCTAAAAATGTTGGATTTTGTTAAGTGGACAGTTTAGGTTGAATATATTTTTATTTCAAATTTTTAGAAGAGAGAGTGACTCCCGTCAAAGGTACAACAGGTTTAAATAAGAAAAGTTATACATAAGCCAGTAGTACATGGTATACAAATGAACATTCTATCAGACGTTCTAATTCTCTGACAAACGTATTGTTCCTACCGAAGGGTACCATGTTGCGAGCTAGACAATGTCAAAGTCAATGCGAGTAAAAGAGGATAGTCGCTTGACAGGACAGAAACTAAAAATTAAAATAAGAAGAAAGAAGGGAGAGCAGGGGGAGAGGGAGTAGAGGAGTAGGAAAAGAAAAAGGGAAAAGAGGAGAAATGAGAGGAAGGAAAAAGGATTGTGGATCATCCGTTCGATGGCCGCAGCTCCCATCTCAATTACATAGTGTGGTGAACATTACTCAATATAAGTTCTTGTGGAAGAAAGGCAGGGGCAAGAAAAAAACAGAGTCTCAGGTAAGGAGGCTACTCTGGAAGGGTGCCGAGGTGCCGAGTTTGAATAATGAATCCACGTACCCCAAAGTGTTCGATGCTTTTCCCAAGTTTGTGTTTCTCATGCATTTCCTCCATCAGCATGGTGTCATTGACCGCGTCCACCCAATGGGTTATCGGAGGGGTCCGGTCCGATTTCCAATGTCCAGAGATTACCTGGCGAGCCGCTGAGAGGAAAAATCTAAGTAAATTAGCCTTTTGCGCTTTCACCGATCCAGGAAGGATAGATAATAGTGCAATTTTAGGCAATGGGGGAGTGTCTTATCATAGATCCTATTGTATATTTGAAAAATGCTGTTCCAGAAGGGTTGAATTGCAGGGCATTGCCATCATATGTGGAAGAGAATACCCCTCTCTCCGTGACAGCGCCAACAGAGATCTGAAGTGGCAGGGAAGATCCTGTGGAGGGTGATTGGATCCCTATACCACCTAGATAAAAGATTTTAATTCTTCTCCTGGGCGTAGACTAAAATCGAGGACCTGAAGGTGAATAAAAAGGAGGTTTGCCAGTTGTCCGGGTTGATTTCGGTCTCCAAGTCCCTGGACCACAGTCTAGTATAAGTCGGGAGCTCTCTATGCAGCTGAGCTTGAATTTCCTTATATAGTAAAGACAGCATGTGGCGTGGCGTATCCGAGAGGGAGCACAGCTCCTCAAAATATGTTAATTTTCTGTGGATCTGGTCCAAAGCAAATAGAGAGTGACTATATTTGTGTAGGCCAAGCAATGTAAGCCATTCTGGAGGGATTTCAGGGTTAGGGGTAGAAAATAAGAACTCCCCATTGGAGAGATGAACAAAATTTTGAGCCATGGGCCAGTTTGAGCGGTCGTGTGTGCCATAAGTCATAGCCGAGTTGCTGTTAGGAAGCATCGGGTTGACGAAAAGGGGGGTGAGTGGGCTAGGGTCCGAGGACAGGGGCCATGGTATACGACAACGGTACCATTTATGTAATAAAGCTTTGGTTAGGGGAGAAAGACATGGTTAAGAGTTACATTTTTTATCATGGCCCCAAAGTAGGGCCCTCGAGTCCAAGGGTGATAGATCTTGTTCCACCAGATGTGTTGCCCTAGGGAAGGGGCGGGGAAACCACTCCGGTATGCGGGAAAGGAGGGCTGCTGAGTGATAGAGTTAGAAGTCAGGGAGCCCCGCCTCCCCAGTAAGATTTTGAGTAGCATAGATGTTTGTGTTTGAGCCTAGGCAAGTGACGTTGCCACACGAATTGGATAGCCAGAGACTTGAGGGCCCTGAAGAACACCGCCGGCAATAAAATGGGAATCGTTTGGAACACATATAATAATTTAGGTAGAAGTTCCATCTTTAGGATGTTCATTCGGCCAAACCACGAAGTTTATAGCGGTTGCCATGATTTTGTCGATTTCCGTATAGAAAAGAGCAGTGGGCTAAAATTCAAGGGGCATAAATCGGAAAAGGAACGGGGTATTTCAGTCCCCAGGTATCTGATGGATCAGGTCTGCCATTTGAACGGGAAATTAGATTGAAGGCTGGATAAGATGGGGTAGAGTGAAATATTGGGAGCTTCCGTTTTAGTGATGTTAAGCTTAAAGTTACTGTGGGTGCCGAACCGCTGAAGTTCGTAGAGAAAGGAGGGAATACTTATGTGAGGTTGTGTGATGTACACAAGAAGATCATCGGTGTACAGCGATAATTTGAACTGGGCCGAGGGTGTTTGCCCTGTATGGATTTATTTTTGCATATTGCTTGGGCCAAATGTTCCACTATTATGGCAAATAGGAGGGGCGACAGGGGGCACCCCTGCCTAGTGCCGTTATTGATGGGGAAGGGACCTGAGGTGATGCCATTAGCCAGAACTCGGGCTGTAGGGGAGCCATATAGAGACATAATTGTAGAGAGAAGAATGGGGCCTATGCCTATTTGTGGGAGTGAGTGTAGCAAGAAGGGCCAACTGACCCTATCAAAGGCTTTCTCCGCATCGCATACCATTAGACATGTTGAAATGTGGTAGGTCTTAGCGTAGGATATGAGATGGAGAGTTTTAGTTGTATTATCTCTCGTTTCACAATGCGGTATAAATCCTACTTGGTCGGAATGTATTATTCCGGGTAATAGAGGGGCCAGACGGTCTGCTGTGATTTTTGAATATAGTTTAAGATCTACATTTAATAAGGAAATCGGTCTGTACCAGCAAAATGGGTTAAATCTTTTCTCGGTTTGGGCAATACCACAATGCGCGCTTGTAGCATGGTGGCGGGCAATGGGTGGTCCTCAGCTATGGAGTTAAATGTTTGTGCCAGGATGGGTGCAAGTTGGAGGGCAAATAATTTGTAAAACTGTGGGGTGAAGCCATCGGGTCCCGGGCTCTTGCCTTTCTTGAGGGTTTTAATCACCCTCAAGAAGTCGTCGGAGGTCATAGCCATTTCTAGGTTCTGCACCTCTTGGTCCGGTAGGTTTGGGAGTGCTGTGTTGTCTATATAGGTGTGCATGTCTTCTGCAGGAGGTGTCATTGAAGGAGGTGGGGTGGTAGGGGTGGTCAAGTTATAAAGTTTTGAGTAAAATTGTTTGAACTCGTCAGCAATCTCCGAGTTCTTGTGATGCTTGACATTCGTGGAGGAGATTATGTATAGGATGGGGGTTCTGTATTGCTGTGGATGAATCACACGAGCTAAATGTTTGCCACATTTATTGGCCTGTGTATAATGTATGTGTTACATTTTGTTTCTGATCACTAGCGAGAGCTCAGAAAACAACTGTAATACGTCTCTGCGAGCATTCGATAGTTGTACCAGGATCGTCGCGTCAAGGAAACGTTTATGAGATTCTTCCAGTGAACATATGAGAGATAAGAGGTGTGTGATGTCATGGGATCGTTCTTTCTTCAGTCTCGCCCCGAACTGTACGAATATGCCCCTAACGCATTTTAGAGCTTCCCATTTGACGGTAGGGGACGTGCGGTCATTAACTTGGTCTGTCACAATTGGCCTTAGATATGGCCCCTATGCAAGGTTGAGCTATGAGGTTATCATTAAGCCTCCAGGAGCTATTGGGAGTAGTGTTGAGCGAACTCGGACTGTAACATTCGGGTCCCTACCGAACTTTCGGGTGTCCGGGGCCCGGACCCGAACACAGACATTTCAAAAAACGTTCGGGTTCAGGGTTCTGGTATTTTACTCCACGTGTTGAGAAGCTGCAGGACAGCCAATCAACAAGCGTTTCACTGGTTTGCCCTTAGAAGCCATCACAGCCATGCCTACTAATGGCATGGCTGTGATTGGCCAGTGCATCATGTGACCCAGCCTCTTTATAAGCTGGAGTCACTTGATGCTGCAGTCACATGCTCTTGGGTTAGCTGTAGGGAGAGGAAGCTGACGGCGTCAGGGAGAGATTAGAGACATTTTAACAACATCTGATCCTGCATCCTGAGATAGATTACTACTGCTGTGCTGTTGCTCTGAGGACAGATAGCAGAAATTTGAGATTTCACATACCGCTGCTTTGAGTTGCAGATTGCAGATCAAACTCTGCCTAACACAACGATCGCTACGATCGTGCACAACGATCAGATTGTTCGAGTAATTTGAAATTTCACATACTGCTGCTTTGAGTGACACATTGCAGATCAAACCCTGCCTAACACAACGATCGTTACGACCGTACACAACGATCAGATTGTGGGATCGTACACAACGATCAGATTGTGGGATCGTACACAACGCTCAGATTGTGGGAGTAATTTGAGATTTCACATACTGCTGCTTTGAGTGATCTGACTGCACTAGGTAGAGGGACAGATTATTGTTCAAAAATCATCTCCTAGTTCTAAAGGGAGAGGTTTTAGCTGCAGCTGTAAGTGACACATTATTGTTCAAAAATCATCTCCTAGTTTATTTGATTTTAATTTATTTTCCCTATCCCCATTTTTTTGTAGGGCACTTGCCCCACTCTTACCCCATTTTACTTCCTTTTGCAGCCCTCTAGCACTTGCCAGGACTTTGTTACAGCCATTTTTGTGCCTAAAAGTTCGGGTCCCCATTGACTTCAATGGGGTTCTGGGTCCGGGATAACGTTCGGGCAACGTTCGGATGCCGAACCCGGACTTTTTCCCAAAGTTCGGACGGACCCGCAGAACCCGAACGTCCAGGCGTTCGCTCAACTCTAATTGGGAGTCCTCCCTGGCAGTCTCCCCAAGGACAGATATATAGGGTTGTGATCAGACCATATTTACAATTCTATCAATGAGTGGGGGTTAACCTCCAGTAGGGATTGAGTAATCAAGAAGTGATCTATCCTGCTGTAGGATTTATTATAGGCCATAGAAAAGTGAGTGTAGTCCCTCTTGGATGGATGAAGTACACGCCATGCGTCTATTAAAGAATGTTTGGTGAGGAGAGCTCTAAACTTAGTGAGAGTGGGCATCACTTTATTCTACAACCTGATAAACGAAAAGAAAAGGTTCACCCAAACACCTGCAATGCGGAGATGGGAGGAGGACCTGAGAACCTGCTTCTCTCCCTCTCAGTGGGAGTCTGCGCTTCGCTCAATATACAAGAATACTGTGTGCGCCTCCCTATGGGAATTAACTCAAAATATCATACAAAGACGATACCTTACACCCCATAAGATAGCCCTGTTTGCCGCAGGCTCCTCCCCCTCTGTTGGAGGGCGTGCGGCGAGGAGGGCACCTTAATACATGTTTTGTGGGAGTGTCCTCTGATCCAAAAGTATTGGACAGAGATATTCTGGTTGATCAGAGAGATAACAGGTCTTTCTCCGAGTAACCCACCAGCATTAGGCCTGCTAAGCCTCAATATTGAGGAAGTCCCACATATGTTCCACAAACCCCTTACACACATCCTCCTAGCGGCCAGACAAAACATAACTAAATTGTGGAAAAACATCAACCCACCTACATTAAGAGAGGTAATCAACCAAACACAATCCCATTTCCAATATGAAATGACACTGGCGGCAGACAGACAACAATACCTAAAACTATCCCGTCTATGGAATCCATGGGTTGTGTGGTACAAATCAAGCCATACTATGTGATTTACCCTCAGTCTGAGAACCTTAACTCCTCCCTCCTCCTCCCCCTCCTTTCCCCTCACGTTAGCTTCCTTAAACTATACTAAACTAAATTGTTTTTTTCTCTTTTTTAAACTCCACCAAGTTTCTCATACATTGAGAGTATACTTACTGACATACAACTACAAAACACCAAGGTCCCTGCCCCAGAGCACAGTATGTTCCCATTGGGGTGACTGGGCCAGGGTCCCGAGTTTATCTTACAATATTGCTGTAATAACTTTACCAAGTTCAGTTCTACAACGGTGGAGTGTATATGTCACCTACAGTCACATTTAGTATATTGTAACCTGCTGACAAGCTGACATATGTTGTTATATTTTTCTTATTTTCTTTGTCATCTATTGTATGTTCATAATACCACCAATAAAATCATTGAAACTAAACTTAGTGAGAGTGGTGGGGGAGATGGATGGCCTACCTGTCGATGAGTCCAGTCTCGGAATCAAGGGGGTGTTCAGATCTCCGCCCAGGATCAGATTGGTCATACCAAAGACTTCTAGGCATGCCATCATGGAGGAGAGGAAGTGTAGCTGCTCCTGGTTCGGAAAATAGACATTGGCGACAGTCAATATGGAGTGCATGTGCTGCAATTTCAAAAATATAAAACGCCCGTGTGGATCTATGAGTGAGTCAAGAATCTTAGGTTGAAAGGCTCTATGAAACGCTGTAGATACCCCCTTGGAGCGGGCTACGGGGTTAGTGCTGTGGAACCATTTGGGGAAAAGTTTACTGCCCATGGTAGGGATAGTGTCATGGCGAAAGTGGGTTTCTTGGAAAAACAGGATTTTAGTGGGTTTTTTTTGTGGAAATGAGACAAAATATGCCTCCTTTTCTCGGGGGTATTAAACTCTCTGCCGTTTTATTGATGCTACGTGTAAGTTCAGGGGGGAAGCCATTTTTTAAAAGTTGGTGGGGAAGGTATTTGAAAAGAGCAAGGTGGCCCTCGCCCGAACACCACAAAAATAGAAAACAGGATAGAAAGAGAGGTAGACCGAGTAGTTAGAGTGAAAAGTAGGGGTAGAAAGTCATAAAGAGGAAAAAAAACAGAATTAATAACTAGAGTTGAGCGAACACCTGGATATTCGGGTTCTGTGGGTTCGGCCGAACTTCGCGAAAAAGTTTGGGTTCAGTACCGAACTTGACCCAAACTTGACCCCGAACCCCATTGAAGTCAATGGGGACCCAAACTTTTCGGCACAAAAATGACTGTAAAAAAGTCCTGGAAAGTGCTAGTGGGCTGCAAAAGGAAGTAAAATGATTTTAGAACAACAATCTGTCCCTTACAGCAACAGCAGGAACCTGACCCTATAGGAGTAGGCGATGATTTTAGAACAATAATCTGTCCCTTACAGCAACAGCAGGAACCTGACCCTATAGAACTAGAAGATGATTTTAGAACAATAATCTGTCCCTCTAAGCAGTAGACTCTACCTAGTCCAGTCAGATCGTTCTGTAATGCAGGATGAGATGTTATTAGATCTGCAATCTGTCCCTAAAAGCAGTAGTAGTAATCTCTACCTTGTCCACAATCAGATCGTTCTGTAATGTAGGATGAGATGTTATTATATCTGCAATCTGTCCCTCACAGCGCCGGCAGCATCCTCTCCCTTCACTAGCCAGAGAGCATGTGACATGCAGCACTAAGTGACTCCAGCTTATAAAGAGGCTGGGTCACATGATGCACTGGCCAATCACATCCATGTCATTAGTAGGCATGGCTGTGATGGCTTCTAAGGGCAAACCAGTGAAACGCTTGTTGATTAGCTGCCCTGCAGCTATTCAACAGGCGGGATCAAATACCCGAACCCAGAACCCGAACCCAAACTTTTTTAAAATGTCCGAGTTCGGGTCTGGGTCACGGACACCCCAAAGTTCGGTACGGACCCGAACTTTACAGTTCGGGTTCGCTCAACTCTATTAATAACACATTGAACCACATATCAAAATCTATATAGACATTTCCTGACAAACAGCAAGCACCAGATGGCAGGGGAGGAAGATAAGCCTGGGCATAAATAAGTGCTAGGGAGAGGGCTCCTACTAAGTTGGGCCCAGTATGGGTATCTGGTGGCTGTCCTTGTATTTAACTGTGGAAAGCAGGAGAAGTATAACCCTAACATCAAAATCAGAGTCACTAGGAGCTCTGGGTTCCCTAAGGGGGGAACATAGCTAGCGGACAGAGCTACCTGTCCGGACCGGTACAAATGTAAATTACATGGATATCATAGAGATATTTACCATAAGAGAAGTGTAGCTGTGGGAACGGCATTGACGAACATATAAGAAAACAAAGTAAACATGTAAATATGGAAACAGGTTAAATTGAGACATATAGTTTACCAATTCCTTATCTGGAATAACTGAGGCCTGATGGGGTAAGGGAGCAGTAGTTACGGTGGACAGACCTGCTGGGCTACCCAGCCAACGAAATTGCCGTGGGGTGCCTCAGAGTTATGGTTAGGGGGCCTATGACCGGGGGATTCCCTCAGGGGTTTGTCAGAGAGCACAGGAGCTCAGAGGAGGTCCTTCCCCACAGGCCTCATTTATGGATTGCCTTTGCACTACGGGGGATAGGGAATGCATCCAGCTGGTGGCCCTGAGGGTCTGAGGAAAAGATTTCCTTATGGAATCACATATGACCCCCATGATAGGGTCAGTTTGTATTGTCGCAAACCGGAAGGTGGAGGGGGTCATCGAGGAATGTGCCAGGGTAGATCAGGCTGAAGTTCGGGGGGGACAATGCAACCAGCAAGAGTCCTAACGGTGAATGGCACGGTAAGTAAAGGACAAAGATGTAACTTTAACAACAAAACCTGTGGCCAAACATGGTGGAAACAAGAGCCTAGGCCCTTAGGTCAGTGTCCAGGTCAGCTCAAAGAGAAAAGAGTGCATTCTAGAGGCCCCATGAGACTCAGCCGCTGGGTGATTTGGAGGTAGATGAAGAAATCCTCTTCTTGTTTTTGGTGCGGGGTTGCCATCCGTGGACAGTCCCAGGGTGGCAGCTCTCAGAGGCCAATCCTAGATCACGATTTGTGGCAATTCAAAAGTCCCGAGAAACTTTGCCAGGTCTCCCAAGGTGGGCAGAGTTGCTGATTTGCCGTTCTTAGATGCTGACAGATAAAACGGATAGCCCCAACGGTATTTGACACGACTGGCTTGTAAGACGTCAGTTAAGGGTTTGAGGGCTTTTACGCATGGCCAGAGTCAATTTAGATAGATCCGCCAGGAGCATGGTTGGAGAATCATTAAACATGATGACATCCTGGGTACCTGCGGCCTGCATGATATCCGTTTTGATCTTAAAAAAATGGATCCTGCATATGACATCCCTGATTTGGATTGCGGGGGCCCAGCGCTCGGTGGATATGATCTATTTCGATCTGAGAATCTTAGGGCTGCTGTAGCAACTGGTTGAAGATCGACAAGGCTGTGGAGTGCAAATCTGAGGGCTCGATCGTTTCGGGCAGGCCACGAATATCCTGCTTCTATTCTCTTGGTCATCTAAACCATAAAATAATTGTTGGAATTGATCTGTATGTTCCTGCAGAATGGCATCTTGGTCATTCAGTTTGTTTACAGCTTCTTCCACAGCGAGTTCAACATCTTCTATGCGGTGGCCTATGTCCTTACGTAGGTCAGACAGTTCTTGTCTATAGGTCCGCTCCAGTCTGGATACATAGGCCTCAAAATCATTCCTTGTTGGAGGAGCTTTAATGTAAGTCTCCATGTCCCAACCATCCCTGGAGCTGCGGCATGCTGGAGAAGGGCCCCTGGATCTGAGGGAGCCGTGCTCGGATTCTATAGGAGAGTGAGATCTCTGCCTGGTCTTGGCTCTGGAGGGAGTGTGTGAGCCAGAGGAAGGTGGCGGCGCCATCTTGGCTGCGGGGGAGCTTTTGCCGTGCTGGCTCGAGTGGGTGAAAAAACGCCCGATTTCCCCTTCTTTATGGGACCCGCTGGTTCCCCTACCTTCCCCTTTGTTTCTCTTCCCCATGTAAGTCAGCTGCTGCGGTGGTTGGTGCTGGTGATACGATGCTTTAGCCGGTCGGAGCGGGAGCAGGAGTCAGTCATGTCTCACCTCCCCAATGCGCCAGGCCACGCCCCCCTTAAATGGACAATTTAGATACAAACACTGCTTAATAAAGTTCTGCTTTAATTTCAGTAGCAGTGCAGATCAAGGGGTTAAATCTTCACTTCATGCTGGTACCTGCACTGAAAAGTCAGAAGACTGGGAAAGATATATTGGGGAACAGTATTCTACACAGTCACCCTCACAACCTCTTCCAGAATTTTGAAAAAGTTAGTGTCCCTTATGGAGAGGACAACTGGTTCTTTTGTGACAAAGACAGTGCATGATCATGGTACAGCTTCATCATAAAGAAGTCGACTTTGAATTGTAAACAATCATGTTTATATATGATTTTCAATTATAATATTGTTATAAGCCTGTGTTAAATATGTATTTATATCATAGTTTGTTTCAAAGTTATGCTTTGATGCATTCAATATCATTATAATCAGATTAGTTGTCAAAAGTACCCTTTGCAGATACAAGTCCAGGACTGATAGATCGAACTGAATGCAATAATTATATGTCTACAATAAAGTTGAAGGCCACATCCTTGTGTGTATTAAATGATAATGTAAAATAATAATGTATGCTGTTGCACCATGTGGAAAATATAAATCTATAATTAATCTGATTATATAAATCATTTTGTATCTTAAAACTGTATAATTAGTCTACTATCTAGTCTGTTGCAAATGAAACACTAAAGGGATGAAATGCACATTGAATAGCAATACTATGTGATGCTTCCAGAATAAAAGCTGTAATTATGTGGTTATTGAAATATTGCTTCAGGAAATGAAATTTAAACGATACTCTATCTGCTGCAGAAACAAAGGCTGAATACAGTTGTACATTTTATTGGTGACCATGAATATGATTATTTTGAAATCTATTGTCAATGAGAACATATATTAACCACCTCTTATCTGGCCAATGTACATATACGGTTGAATGGGAGCAGTGCCAATGTCCTCAGCTACCCGTGCATGCTCTCAAGAGTGCACAGATTGTGATTGGCCCTGTACCATGTGATCATTGTGACCAATTACAGCAATCATGGTACATTGTAGTAAACAATGGCTGTTATTCATGATGCCATTTTTTACTACTGTGATTGGTCACAGCAAGCACACAGTACAGGGCCAATGAGCCCTATCGAATCACTACCACACCAGCCACAGTGTTGCCAGACCAGTGTAGCAAGCAACAGTTTTCCTGATCACTGTCACACCAGTCGCAGTGTCACCACACTAGTGTAAGCCAGCAAAGGTGTCCCTGATTGTGGCCACACCAGTCCCAGTGTCACTAGACCAGTGTAAATCAGCAGCAGTGTTTCTGATTGCTTGAACAGCAGTCCCCTGTGTCACCAGACCAGTGTAAGCCAACAACATTGTTCCTGATTGGTGATGTACAAGTGCCACTGTCAGCAGACCAGTGCAGCCAGCAACAATGTTCCTGATCACCGCCCCACCAGTGCAGAATTGCCTCTGCCTACCACCTGTATTAACCCTGGCCTGTTTATTGATCATGTTTCTGCCTGCTCTCTGAGCCAATCATTTTCCTGCTTTCTGACCATGTCTCTTCCTTTTGCCTGAACTGATCCATCTGTACATCCAACTGACTACGTTCCTGCGAGACACCAATACCAGCCATCCCTTGTGGAAAACTCCACACCTGGAACCCCAAGAACTCTTTTGTTCTTTCTATCTTCAGCCCCCTCTATTTCCTGGCCAGTGAACATGGCATTCCTAGGTGCAGCCACATACCAGTATGCTAGGTTTGCTTGGCCTATAGAATTGGGGACTACTATATGTGACGATACAATAAAGCATAGTACACACGATCAGAAAATCTGATAAAAATTACAGCTTTCAAAGAGATTGTATGATAATCTCATTGTTAGTACACAGCTTTAGAGAGCCGATTCAGTTGGAGACAGTTCATTCAAAATTATCCAAAGGGACAAACAGGAAAAAAAATTCTTGTACGATACCAGATTGCATGATTTTCATTTAAACAGTACATTTTTTGTCTGAAAAAGATCGGAAGAACAGGGCAATTCATGCTAGCAAACAAAAGAATACATTACAATACAATACAATACATTAAATCACTTTTTCATATTCTGTTTTATGAGAAATCTGGCTTCATGAATCCGACACTACTCCTCCTGCTTCACTCTCCCATGGTGCCCTCCTCTGGACTCACTCCCCCAGACCAAGTGGACAGAAGGGAGGTGGAGTGGGAATCCTTCTAGCCCCGTGCAGCATCTATCAGGTACTTCACCCACCTCCCTCTCTGACACTCTCCTCTTTTGAAGAACATTGTATTTGTCTATTTTCTCCTATTGCTTTAAAAATTTCTATCATCTACTGGCCCCAGGACCGGTATCAACTTTCCTTGATGACTTCTCTGCCTGCCCTGATATTATATTTGTACTGTCTACCCTCAAGTTGTAAAGTGCTGCGTAAACTGTTGGCGCTATATAAATCCTGTATAATAATAATAATAACTTTTGATATGAGACTAACATGCAGAAAAAAACAGACAATCATTTGTGTATAAGGCTTAAGCTATTAGGCTAAAACATTTGTTTTGATAAAATGTGTTGATTTTTGTGGTACACAAGATACAATGTCCAAGACATAATCAGTCCAAACAGTGAAAAAGTCTCACACATGTGGTATAGCCAAACTCGGAGCAGTAGTAGAATGTGTTTTGGGTTGTGATTCTAAGTATGATTATGCTCTGTGTGAAAAATATCATATTAAATTTCCTATTTTTCAAAAAAATTGTGACAAAAAATTACAAAAATAAAATTACATTTTCTTTCAGCATCTTTCAAAAACGTGGGGCAAAAAAGTAAAGTCTTCCAAAAGACTCACATACCATTTGAAAAATACCTTGTGGATTTTTCTTTCCCAAATGTTGTCATTTTTTGGGTGTTTCCACTGTCCTGGTGCTCTAGGGCCTTCAAAAATGCGATAGGTAGTCTGGAATGCCTGAAGGTGCTTTTTGGATTTTGGGCTTCTCTGTGTGGCTAGGCTGTGAAAAAGCCTCTTGCATGTGGTATTGCCATACTTGGGAGGAGTAGCAGAATGTGTTTTGGGGTATATTTCTAAGTATGCTGTTTGTTAGAAATATCCTGCTAATTGACAACTTTATGTAAAAAAATACATTTCAATTAATTTCATTTTCTTTCCTGCATTTTCCAAAAGCTTGTTACAAAAATTACATTTTCAAAAGACTCACTATGCCTTTCAGAAAATACCTTGGGATGTTTGCTTTCAAAAATGGAGTAATTTATTAGTTGGTGTTTCTCCTGTCCAGGCACTTCTGGAACTGAATAAATATGAGATGTAGTCAAGAAATTATAGGTGTAAATTATGCGTAATTTATGGTCCCTGAAAGCCCAACGATGCTCCTTGGATTTAGGGCCTGTCTATGTGGCTAGGCTAGTCCCACACATGTGGTATCCCCATACTTGGAAGGCATAGCAGAATGTGTTTGGGGTGTAATTGTAAGTATGCCTAAACTGTATGTAAGAAATCATTTGTTAAAATGACAATTTTGTAAAAAAAAATATGTATTTCTTCATTTTCCAAAAAAAATTGTGACAAAAAATTACAACTTTCAAAAAACTCTCCATGACTCTTACTAAATACCTTGTACTACTTTCCAAAAAGGAGTAATTTGGAGGTATTTGTACTGTCCTGGCATTTTAGGGCCTCGAGAAATGAGATAGGCAGTCAGTACACCAGGACCAATCAATTTTCAAATATACACAGTATATATATCTATACAACATTTTATAGACTCTATAACTTTCACACAGACTAAATGATTTTCACTGATGAGGGGGTATTTTAACCAAAGAATTGTAGTAGAATACAGAAGAAAGCCCCAAATTCAGGGAATATTGGAATAGAGTCTTCCACTAAATGCAAAGAGTTCTAGGTACAGTTGTCCCACAGCAACTTCAGTATGCTATATAGCTGGAGCATGGAACAATCTGTCTCCTTGGCTCACACCAAGCATTACATCACTTGGATTATGACCCATGAAAAAATTACCAGCAAGATTCAAGACAGCAGTTTACCAAAACATGGACACCCTGGGCCATGTATACTGTATGGAGATTTGCCTGGATGATGAACTCTTTTATGTTTGGCCTTGTACTGTTTTAATAAATATAAGGATTACACTATGTTGTCCCATTCTTTGTTTCATTGGGCAATGTTGTTGGTGTTTTGATGGCCGCCTGTTCCCCTATACCTATTGGAGTATCAGTGGATGTCCAGGACACTTGCTGGATTGGAGATTAATCATCTGGATCCAGTCAGCTGGCTGAATCCATTAAGGCACTTTTGGAGTTGATTTCTGGTGAGCATGCATTTTATGTGGTGGCGGTGTTGAGTCACTTGAAGTCACTTTCTTTCACCTTTACGGGAGACCTATGCACTGCTACTGTGATTTATTAATTCCAATTGTGTCGATATACTACACTATGTTGGTTTTATTTTTTGTCTCATAACATAGGAGAAAACAAAGAGGATAAGGAGGCACCTCTATGACCTTTTTCATCTGGTGAATGCATTCAAGCGCTTTAGCTGTTCTCTTAAGTGAGGCAGCATTGTGAGCTGGTGAGTGAGCATTTTATCCAAAGATTTACCTACCCTTGAAGCTTCCAGTGGTGATTACTCCATATTGGGACTTTTTATGAACTTTATTCTGCACTTTTGTTTACACTTATGCACATTAATATTTTTTAGTGCCACATTATATATTTTTTCTTTTTTATATGTGCTGATCATTGATTTGTCAGTAATATTGTCTGATCTGAGATCACTGTATATTCTGCCTTTGTTTTATGTATGGTTTATCTTTATTCATAAAAATAATTTTTAGCTGTCTTTAATGGGAGCATTCTTCCCACTGACCACTGATGTAAAGGGGCACTACACTGACCAACACTGTAACAGGGCAATATTTCTACTGACTATCAGTGAAAGAGGAACCTTCTTCATTGACCAAAACATGATGTGACTAATATACCATGAGCTGTAGATCATTTTATATCTAAATTAAGTTATTTCAAGGGCTCCTCCATGATAAACAAGGGTTGATAAAGGCTGATATATTTTAAGGTGTATTGAGGTGAATAGGTTCAGATTGTAAAATATGCAAGGTTTTATAAAACATCATCACACTTTGATTGCATAAGCTTCACACAAATACATAAAATGCTAACTAATTTTCTACTGATTTTAAAATAAAAGCAATACAGCCCTGCTGAAACCAGATTGTATTCCTCTTAGCCTTGGGTTCTTTGAGAGAGGTATCCAAAATATGCCCTCCTCTGAAAACGCCATCCCAGTTCTGATAAAAACGTGTCTGGTGTCTTAAGAGCAACCGCGAGCACTGAGGAGTTATATGACTCACCCCTTTTCAAAAACTAGTACTGAGGAGCAGAAACCTTGTTCTCATAGTTCTGCATCCCATTCTCAAATCTCATTATAAATTACCACCAGGGACTGTCAATATTGAGTTCCTGAGCTACCATTCAGTAAAAAGAAAATATTGTAACTCCAATGAAATAGAACTGTGGTCCCATGTTAGTAAAATTACAGATTTTTTGATCTGAATGTGGACTATTTGCCATAGGTTTTCCAGAAGTGACAATTTGGTTCTTAGTACCTAAATATTGATACTTTTTCTTCCCATTACTTCCCATAACCCATTACTATTACTGTGAGAGTATTTATTGTATATACAGTATCTCACAAAAGTGAGTACACCCCTCACATTTTTGTAAATATTTTATTATATCTTTTCATGTGACAACACTGAAGAAATGACACTTTGCTACAATGTAAAGTAGTGAGTGTACAGCTTGTATAACAGTGTGAATCTGCTGTCCCCTCAAAATAACTCAAAACAAAGCCATTAATGTCAAAACCGCTCGCAACAAAAGTGAGTACACCCGTAAGTGAAAATCTCCAAATTGAGCCAAATTAGCCATTTTCCCTCACCGATGTCATGTGACTTGTTAGTGTTACAAGGTCTCAGGCGTAAATGTGGAGAAGGTGTGTTACATTTGGTGTTATCGCTCTCACTCTCATAATGATCACTGGAAGTTCAACATGGCACCTCATTGCAAAGAACTCTCTGAGGATCTGAATAAAAGAATTGTTGCTCTACATAAAGATGGCCTAGGCTACAAGAAGATTGCCAAGACGCTGAAACTGAGCTGCAGCACGGTGGCCAAGACCATACAGTGGTTTAACAGGACAGGTTTCACTCAGAACAGACCTCGCCATGGTCGACCAAAGAGATTGAGTGCATGTGCTCAGCATCATATCCAAAGGTTGACTTTGGGAAATAGGCGTATGAGTGCTGCCAGCATTGCTGCAGATGTTGAAGGGGTGGGGGGGTCAGCTTGTCAGTGCTCAGACCATATGATGCACACTGCATCAATTTGGTCTGCCTGGCTGTCATCCCAGCAGTAAGCCTCCTCTAAAGATGATGCACAGGAAAGTCCACAAACAGTTTGCTGAAGACAAACAGACTAAGAGCATGGATTACTGGAATCATGTCCTGTAGTCTGATGAGAACAAGATAAATTTATTTGGTTCAGATGGTGTCAAGCGTGTGAGGCAGCAACCAGGTGAGGAGTACAAAGACAAGTGTGTCTTGCTTACAGTTAAGCATGGTGGTGGGAATGTTATGGTCTGGGGCTGCATAAGTGCTGCCGGCAGTGGGGAGCTACAGTTCATTGAGGGAACCATGAATGACAACATGTACAGTGACATACTGAAGCAGAGCATGATCCTCTCCCTTCGGAGAGACTGGGCCACAGGGCAGTATTCCAACATGATAACGACCCCAAACACACCTCAAACGACCACTGCCTTGCTGAGGGTAAAGGTGATGGACTGGCCAAGCATGTCTGCAGACCTAAACCCATTGAGCATCTGTGGGGCATCTTCAAACAGAAGGCAGAGGAGCGCAAGGCCTCTAACATCCACCAGCTCCATGATGTTGTCATGGAGGAGTGGAAGAAGACTTCATTGGCACCCTGTGAAGCTCTGGTGAACTCCATGCCCAAGAAGGTTAAGGCAGTGATGGAAAATAATGGTGGCCTAACAAAATATTGACACTTTGTGCTCAATTTGGACATTTTCACTTAGGGGAGTACTCTCTTTTGTTGCCAGCGGTTTAGACATTAATGTTGAGTTATTATGAGGGGACAGCAAATTTACACTGTTATACAAGCTGTACACTCAGTACTTTACATTGTAACAAAGTGTTATTTCTTCAGCCAAAAATGTGAGGGATGTACTCACTTTTGTGAGATACTGTAACATTTACCACCATTATAGTATACATTTAATCCAATGTTTATTTAAGTGTTAGGTTCAGATTTAGTGCAGTTAGGTTTAGGTTAAGAGATAGTGTAAGGGTTAGGTTTGAGGGTTACGTATAATTTGGTTAATTTCTAATTACAGTTCAGTAACTATCATTTTTCAAAATTAAATAGATTGAATTTGTATGATGATAAATTAATGGTTGGATGTGTTAATTGTTTCTCAGATAGCAAGCAATTGTGCTGCAAGTTGGAAAATGACGTACTAAGCTATTGCTAGACGTGCTAGGCTTTGTCCACATTGCATGACTCCAGATCAACTTTCTTTGCAAACATTCTGCAAGTCTGCTGCAAGTTTTGGTTCGGTTATGTTGTGCAATAGTTATCCCACCACAGGAGTCACTGTGGCTGAATTTGCATGCTGTAGACTTGCAGAGCTCTTGCTGTAGACTCACCACTGCAACTTTGCTCTTGCTAGAGACTCGCCACACAAATTTGCTATAAATTGGAAAAACGTCAACTACAACTTGTGCTTCAAGTGCTCTGCAAGTGTACAACTTGCCAGTGAAAATGTGCAGCAAGTTAACAGACTTACAATTCAACACTGCCACAAATTTGCAGGAAGTTATCCTTGCTATCTGGTTTAGTGCTGAAAATTGTTTGCCAACATTTCAGAAGTTGAATCTCCTAGATATAGACAGATACATTATAGATAAATTAACCACATCAGTTTTTAGAAGCCGGAAAACAATTCTACCAAGAATTGTAACTTTTCAAACTAACATAAGTGCCTGAAATCAATACATTAATGAGAAACTGCAGGCAAAATTATAGAAAGATTGCAAGGCTTTCAGTCTATTGAAAGAGTTTTGAGTCTTGAATAAGGATGAGAGAACCGGGCAAAGCTTGGTTTGCATGAGGTTTGGCAAATCCAACAGGTAGTCCATGAACCCCAAATAACATGCCAATCCCCATTAAAAGCCTATGGAAGCAGAATCTTGCTATTTTTTATGGCCTTTTCCCAATTTGCAAGCTATTGTTAAATAAAGGGCATGGGCAGTTGGATATAATACATCACACTCACAAGAGCAGTGTTCTACCTCTGAGCCATTACAGTAGACTGGGATGTTTGTCTCACACCAGGGCTCCTGTCAGTCAGTCAAGGACAGTCCATACATTTCAAAAGCAGGAGACCAAGTATGACCAAACAATTCTTTATTAATTAAAATCCAAACAATCTAGCATAGCAATGAAAGCAAATCCATAATCATAGCTATCTTGTATTTCGTAGCTTAAATATTTCCATCTCACAAGAAGTGAGCATCAAATCCTAATCATCCCCACTATTAATTTTTCAATCAGTATCTACATTTCAGCCTTAATACTAAAATTTACAATGCCAAAAAATACATTTATCTATGTCATACCATCACCTTGAAAAATCAAATATAAAAGTATCAAATATAAATCAAATCTACAACATAATCTACTGCATACAGTATATGAAAGGAATTATCCTTACATTCTACTTTGTATATATAACATATTTTACCTCCATCCAAGATTAAAATGAGCAGTTTATAAATGGGAAAGAAGACCTAGAAAATTTAAAAGGAGACCTAGATCTATAACAAAAAGAACAAACAAGTTATTTTTAGTTTCCCAAACAGAGGTGCAAATTCAGAAACTTTAGACAAAGGAGATTCCAAGGGGGTGGGAGGCTCCAGATCATCAGTCAGCTCAGTTTTCTCAGCTGATGGTGCAACAAGTAATGTAGCAAAAAATGGTGAGAAACCAAGTTGGTACACATATCCCCCCCCCCCAACTTCTTCCAAAAAAAAGAAAGAAAAAGGTGAAAGGGAAGGGAAAAAACATAAACAAAGGACCAAACATTAGCCACAAAGAATTGTGACTGGACTTAACAATGTATTATAGCGGTCAGGAGTAGAATTGATGAAGGTTGAAATTCTTTCCTATCAAAAGGTTTGTCATTCTTACCTGTACATCATTTTGATGTCTTTAGTATTTTACTGGTTGTCATAAGGAATGTAAGGAATGGAATACTTCGTAAGCATTTTCAGAGTGTGGATGAAAATGACAAAACAGTGAATGTTGATTCTGACAGGGAAATTCATTTAACTTTCTTTGATTTTCTAGAAATGTGCTGGAACAATTGCAAGGTGAAATCAAGGGTGGTTTGCATTATAACAAAGATATTTGAAAAGCTATAGTACTTAAGATAAATATGTCTATGCTGTTCAAACAAGCAGTGGTGTAAATGAAATATTTTGGTAAAATGAGAATTAATACGCTTGGTGGGTATGAAAATAAATGAGGAATAAAAGGAATAAAGGGATTTTATTATAACTTACCGTAAAATCCTTTTCTCTTTCTCTTTCTATCAGGAGTGACTAGGCAAAACAGATGCAAAAGCATCAGGGATAGGCTGGCCCCTCCCATGGGGGCCGTCCTCACCTGAGCCTATAATACCCCCTGCTGGCCAATAGCATTCAGTTTGTCACAAGCAGTGCAACAAAAAAACCAGAGGGGTGGGAGCTGCGTCTGTCAGTGAACTCAGAGAAAAGGATTTTACGGTAAGTTATAATAAAATCCCTTTTTCTCTTATGTTCACTGACAGACGCAGCTCTTCTTAATTGACACGTGGGGACATCCCAAAGCAGTGCCAAAAACTAGAGGGGATGGGCAAACAACAACAACTGTACCCAACAGAACCCTCTCAGGGAGCGCCAGACGCACTCAAACCGCTGTTCGCAAAACTTTACGGCCAAAAGCAGCATCCGCCGATGCTGAAACATTAACTTTGTAAAACTTAGTAAACGTGTGCACTGAGGCCCAAGTGGCCGCTTTGAGACATCGAAGCCTGGTGCCTGAACACCCAGGAGGTACTGACCGACCTGGGGGAATGAGCCGTGACCGGAAAAATGGGGAACCTTGCCCCGAAGCTCATACGCATGGGTCACGGTCTGTCTAATTCAACGGGAAATGTTAGCCGACGAGGCTGCCGAACCCTATTTGGAGCCCCCGGGTAACACAAACAAAGAGTCAGACTTCCGAAAGGAAGCTGTAGCACTCAAATAAACCCGCAGGGCCCTGACCACATCCAAAGAGTGTAACTCAAATTCCTTAGGATGTTTTGGGTGAGGACATAATGAAGGAAGGACAATATCTTCATTCAAATGAAAAGAAGAGACCACCTTCGGAAAGAAAGAAGGTGGAAGTCCCAACACCGCCTTGTCATTATGAAGAATCAAGTACGGGGACTTGCAGGACAAGGCAGCCAATTCCGACACCTGCCGCGCGGCTGTGACAGCCACTAAGAAGGCAACCTTCTGCGATAAAAGGGACAAGGGAATGTCCCTAATCTTCTCATACGGTGGTTTCTGTAAAACAGAGAGCACCAGATTCAAATCCCATGGCGCCAGAGGCGGGCGAAACTGGGGAGCCACATGACGTACACCCTGTACAAATGTGCGGATCAGCGAATGGGAAGCCAAAGGTCTCTGAAAAAGGACCGCTAAGGCCGAAATCTGGCCCTTGAGCGTACTCAATGCCAGGCTCTTGTCCAGTCCCTGTTGCAGAAAAGTCAGCACCCTGGACAACTAAATAAGAGCGAGGGTTCCAACCCCCCGCTTCGCACCATGCAATATAGGCCTTCCAGGTCCTGTGATAAATTTTGCGCGAAGTGCACTTACGTGCCTTAAGCATAGTAGGGATACCTGGGCCTCAATAGCCAAGCCGTCAAAGCCAGCGAGGGTAAAGCAGGGTGCAAGATGGGACGTTGGGACAGCAGGTCTTCGCGAAGCGGAAACCGCCAAGGAGCGTCCGCCACCATCCGAACCAGATAGGCGTACCAAGTGCGCTGAGGCCAATCGGGAGCGACCAGGATCGTCGGAATACCCTCCGCAGCTATCCTGCGCAGAACCCGAGGCAACAGCTTCAGGGAAGGGAAGAGGTATACTAACCGATACCGACCCAAAGGAGCCACCAGCGTGTCCGTGGTGACCGCCAACAGATCTCTTGTTCTGCACATGAAGGTCTCGACCTTGTGATTGAACCTGGACGCCATGAGGTCTACCTCTGGTGTGCCCCACTTGCAGCAAATCTGGCGAAACACCTCCGGATTGTTCTCTAGACAACCGCCAGTGGTGCCTGTGCGACCACCGAGGAAACCCAGCCATAGCCAATCATATGGAGAAGGGAAGGGACTTCGACAACGGAGCCCAAGACGCGTCCTATCGACGCCTCCCATAAGGCTGCTAGGACCAGCGAGGGCTAACCGGAGTCGCGTGAACCATGCGGATAGACCAAGCCTACCACCGCCTGCGAGGAACCGCCAAAGGCGAAGCGCTTCTGGACGACAGGGTTGCAGGGTAGAACGTGGGACGAAATGGGAGCGACCGAAACTGCCGAACCGATAACTCCGGGTCCATAATTCCCTAGCCCCTCAGCGACTGAGACATTAGGGATGATA
>BLSH010337824.1:497433-521223 GCA_018402905.1 Glandirana rugosa | reverse complement strand
CTTGCCAGAACCAGCTCTTGAGAAAGTCTATTCCACATGTTCACAGCTTTTACTGTAAAGAAACCTTTCCATATTTGGAGATTAAATCTCTTTTCCTCCAGACATAAAGAGTGCTCTCTTGTCCTCAGTGATGACCTTAAAGTGAATAACTCAACACCAAGTTCACTATATGGACCACTTATGTATTTATACATGTTGATCATATCCCCCTTAATCTCCTCTTCTCAGGAGAAAATAAATCCAGTTCCTCTAATCTTTCGTCATAGCTGAGCTCTTCCATGTCTCTTATCAGTTTGGTTGCCCTTTTCTGCACTTTCTCCAGTTCCCCAACGCATCTAACTTCCTAACAATCAAATTTTTGGAAGCCCTGGATCACCAGGACAATGGAAACACTCACAAAATTACCACATTTTGGAAAGAAAACACCCCAGGAATTTTCTAAGAGGCATAATGAGTCTTTTGAATATGTCATTTTTGCCACAAGTTTTTGGAAAATGTGGAAAGAAAATTAAAATGTATTTACACAAAGCTGTCAATTAATAAGATATTTCTAATAGACAGCATAGGCATACTTAGAATTACAACTCAAAACACATCCAGCTACTTCTCCCAAGTCTAGGAATACCACATGTGTGAGACTTACCTTTAAGGCTTTCTAGGGGCATACATTACACATATTTCCTGTCTATCTATTGCATTTTTGGAAGACCTGGAAAACCATGACAGTGGAAACAATTGGGGACACTGGCTCTGTTCACACCGGTACTAGTATGAAGGCGATCAAGACACTGGTATGGCAATGATTGGGACACTATGATCAGGACACTGATATAGCAGTGATGGGTAGTGTGCATAGTGGTGATCAGGACGATGGTATGGTGCATGGTGATCAGAATGCTGGTTTAGGGTATGGTGGTGATTGGGACACTGGTGTGAGGTAAGGCAATGATCAGGACACTAGTATGGTGTATGGCGGTGATCAGGATGCTGGTATGGTGTATGGCCATGATCAGGATGCTGATATGTAGTATGACAATGATCAAGACACTGGTATGGGGTACGATGGGGATTTATGGCAGTGATCCAGACACTGGTTTGGCATATGATGGTGATCAGGATGCTGGTGGGGTATAGTGGTGATCAGATCACTGGTATGGTGTATGGTGGTAATTATGATGCTGATATGAGCTATGGCGGTGATCAGAATGCTGGTATGGCGTATGGCAGTGGTCATGACGCTGGCATGAGACATGGCAGTGATTAGGATGCTGGTATGAGGTATGGTGGTGATCAGAAAATTGATATGGCATATGGTAGTGATCTGGACACTGGTGTGGCATATAGCGGTGATTAGGACATTGGTATGGGGCATAGTGGTGATCAGAACACTGGGATAGTGAATTGCGGTGATCAGGACACTAGTATGGGGTATGGTGGTGGTCAGGATGCTGGTATAATGTATGGCAGTGATCAGGATGCTGGTATGGGTTATGGTGGTGGTTAATGCAAGGACTGCATTACGGTAAAAAATGTTTATGTTTTATAACCATTTTAATACCCTCAATTCAGTTTGCAAACAGATTCATAAGTGAACCTTTTACAGTGTATGGGCCATATAACAGAGCTTCTATATAAAAATGTTTAAAATTAATTGGATTTAAGTCTATGTCCATGCTGACCTAAAGAGATTAAACTGCCCACTTCCTAGCAAATTAGGAATATAGTGCTCATTTGTTTTTCAAGGGCAAGATGTTTCACAGTGTATTACTTATTGTAATCTTGAGTGCCACAGTCTTCCTTTCCTGTGTTTCTGGTGTGATGACCGATCCCTTGAATCTACTCATCTTCTCTCAGATTGGTTTTGTTGCTGCCCCTCTTGCTGACATCATCACGTACAATGTAGAAGCAGTGGCCTGCATGATACTTTCTATTAGATCATTCCCTAGAAAAAGAGCAGTATATTCCTTATATTTCTTACATGCTGGGGGAAAAGGGGACTTTTTTTCAGTCAGCCTAAAGTTCCTCTTTGAAGTAAAAAATAAAAAATAAATATATTCAGAACTTTTTACATTAATGCATACAATAGTTAAACTTTGTATTTCTACATAGTTACATAGTTGGTAAGGTTGAATAAAGACACAAATCCATCCAGTTCAACCTGTGTGTGTTTGAGAGTTTATGTCAATAGTAATTGCCATATCCTTGTATGTTGTGATTGTTAAGGTGCCCATCTAATATCTATGCTCCCTGCCACTACTTGTGGAAGGGAATTCCATATCAGTTCAAGCGCATCTTTCTTGAGGACTGGTGCCCAGAACTGGACGGCATACTCAAAATGTGGACAGACCAGAGTAGAGTGGCAGAATTATCGTTTAATCTCTGGAGCAAATTCCCTTTTTGATGCGTGCTAATATTCTGCTGGCCTTGCTTGCAGCAGCTTGGCGTTGCATGCCCTTACAGAGCCTGTCATCTACTAGGACCTCAGATCTTTTTCCATCCTGGATTCCCCCAGTGGTTCTCCCCCTACCAAATAACTTGTGTTTATATCTTTAGCACCCAAATGCATTATATTACATTTTTCAACATTAATCCTAATTTGTCATGTAGTTGCCTAACCCATTATTTTATTTAGGTCTTCTTGTAAGGTTTCCACATCTTGTTGTGAAGTTATTACCCTGTTTAGCTCTGTATTATCAGCAGACTGAGATTGAGCTATTTATACCAACCTCTATATCATTTATGCATAAATTAAACAAAATTGGTCGCAGGACAGATCCTTGGAGGACCCCACTTACCACACCAGACCATTCTGAGTACTCACTATTTATCTCTCTCGTTTGAACATGCCCCTGTTTCCAGTTATCTATCCAGGTACATACCCTATAGCCCATGCCTACATACCTCAGTTTGTAAAGTAAACGTTTATGGGGGACTGTGTTAAATGCCTTTGCAAAATCCAGGTATACCATGTCCAGAAGCCTACCTTTATCTAGATGGCAGCTCACTTCCTCATAGAGTGTTAACAGATTGGTCAGATAAGAACGATCCTTCATGAATCCATGCTGATTACTACTAATGATACAGTTTTTATCAGCAAATTCTTGGATATAGTCTCTTATCATCCCCTCCAATAGTTTACAAACTATCGATGTTAGACTGCCTTGTCTGTAGTTTTCAGAGATATATCTCGCCCATTTTTAAATATTGGTACCATGTTGGCTTTTCTCCAATCAGCTGGCACCATTTCAGTCAGTAAACTGTCCACAAAAGTGAGATCTAGTTATCACCTGACTGAGTTCCTTAAGGACTCTTGGGTGTAAACCATCTGGTCCTGATGATCTATTTATGTTAAGTATATTTCTGACCCTGGCTTTTGTTAGCTATGAGGGTACATTCTGTGATGCGCTATTAACATTACAATCTTGGTTACTATATCCCCCCTTTTCCTTTGTAAAAACTGAGGAGACTAACGCATTTAAAACCTTTGGCTTCTCATTGTCTTTTGTAATCAGATTCCCTTCATTATCTCTTATGGGGCCAATATGCGCTGGCCTCACTTTATTTCTGTTAATATATTTAAAACATTTATTGGGATTTTTTTTACTCTCACCGCTATGTGCCTTTCATGGTCTATTTTAGCATCCCTGATTGCACTCTTACACCTCTTATTGCATTCTAGTGATGGGCGAGCTGTCAGGTCCGAGCATCAGTTCGGCCCCAAACAGCACCCATTCGAGTGTTCGTACAGCACCTGGTCAGGTGCAAGGCTTTGCCTAATCAGGGCACTGAGCACTGTGAGAGTCCTGATTGGACAAAGACATGATGACCTTGCCCAATCATGGCTCAGTGCTCAAATTGCCAACCCCACACTATATATTCCAACGGAATCTTTTGTATTGTGATGTTGGAGATATATTTGTAAATAAATTTGTAGATAAATTTGTATCAGCAGCAGTCCCACTGGTGTTCCCCCTATCACCTATTATCTAATAAATTTGTGTAATAAGCCCCCATCATGTTTGGGAGGCCAACAAAGAGAGGCAGACATTCCCATGCCACAATGAGGGAGCCAGCAGTGTCTGTGTCCACAGGAAAAGGTGGACGTGGTCTGTCCTCAGGCAGAGTGCGTTTGTCTTTTCTTACTGATGTTGGCTGTGCTATCTAGCCACAGCATATAGAGGAGGACTGGCTTACTAAACCATCCTCATCCTCCTCATCCTCTGTGACCCAAGCAGACACTAGCTCCCAGTCCACCGCAGCTGCCAGAGCAGCCTATTCTGCTTCGTTGTCCGCAGCTACTCCTGCCATAGCCCCACCACCATGCATGGATGAGTCAGCTGAATTGTTTGAACACAGCATCAGCCACTTGCTTATTGAGGTTGCACAGCCATTACTTGATTCTGATATTGGTTCAGAGGTTGAGGAAGGGAATAACATGAACATACAGAGAGGGGATAACACTCATAAACAACAAATTGGCAGTCATGTTCCCCCAACTGGAGGTCAACTAATTGCATATCCCTGGTATATATATTTGAAAATTGACCAGTCCTGATGTATTCCATTTATTGAGGCCCTAAAATGCCAGGACAGTGCAAATAAACCCCAAACTACTCATTTTTTGAGAGTAGACGGTGCAAGGTATTTAATAGGAGGCATGGTGAGTTTTTTGAAGTTGTAAGCTTTGTCACAGCTTTTTTGGAAAATTAAGAAATTAAATAAAATAGTTTTTTTTTTTTTAAACAAAGATATTTCTCACACACAGCATATGCATACTTACAATTACACTCCAAAAACAGATTATGCTATATCTTCTGAGTATGGGGATCCCACACATGCAAGACTTTTTCACAGACTAGATGCATAGAGGATCCTGAAATCAAAGAAGCACCTTAAGGTGTTAGGGGGCAAAAATTACATAGTTGAGGAAGGGAATAACATGAACATACAGAGAGGGGATAACACTGATAAACAACAAATTGGCAGTCATGTTCCCCCAACTGAAACGTTTTGCCAAGTTGACTCCAGTAATGATGATGGAGGAGATGATGATGATGAGGTCACTGACTCTACTTGGGTGCCTGATAGAGCAGAACAGGAAAGTGAGAGGGAGGCACAACCCCAACAAGGCAGGATGTCCTCCAGAGGCAGCTATCATAAAGCAATAGGGAGCAGCCACCCTATTCCATCAGTCTGATTGTAGAGCTCTTATCTCCTGGCCTACTTCCCAGAGCTCAGCTGTGTGGGCATTTTTTAGCACCCGTGCAGCCGATCACACTGTTGCAATTTGCAACTTCTGCTGCAAGCATATCAAGCGTGGCAAAAACACCAGCCTTTTGGGTACAACATGCTTGAAAAGGCATTTATCCTCCCACTCAGCCCGGTGGTAACAGCACCTGAAAGCCACACAAAAGGGACACATTTCTTCTCCTCACTCCTCGCCTTTCATCTCTACCCCTCTATATATCATGACCTCTTAGCAGCCTCCACTGACAGGGATGATGGTATAGCAAAGGATGTCACAGGTCCTTGCAACAAGTCTGCCAACAGCACGCCACCAGCTGAAGAGTGTAGCAGGCAAATGTCTCTGCCCCAGCTGCTGCAGCGAGAAATAAATACACTCCCTGCAACCCACATGGCCAGCGTCTAAATTTCAGCTTGTCAAAATTGCTGGCTTTACAATTCCTGCCTTTTCGTCTGGTGGATTTTCCCACTTCAGTGAATTTGCAGAATGTGCTGTACCACAATGGCAGGTTCCCAGTCACTGTTTATTTGCATGTATGGCCATTCCAGCTCCGTACCATCACGTGGAAGGCAATGTATTTACATTTTTGGGCAAGGCAGTAAGCAGCAAGGTCCACATTACTGCTGATACATGGTCCAGAAAGCATGTTCAGGGACAATATATTTAGTTCACATCACACTGGGTAAATCTGCTTACAACTAGGAAGGATGCAGGACAGGGCTCAGTGCTGGAGCTTGTTTTGCCACCATGTCTCCATATAGCTGGTGGTTATGATGCAAGATCTGTCAGTTTCACCCCCTCCTCCTCCTCAATGTCCTCTTTTGCCAAATTGTCCTATGAACCACCAGTACCTCCTAAGCGTTCAAGGGGCTATTCAATGAGTCAGACTAAAAGATGCCATGCAGTGCTTCAGCTGGTCTGTCTAGTGGGCAGGAGCAGGAGCCACACTGGAGCAGAGAATCTTTTAGCTCAGCAGGGGTAGGCCTAGAGATGGTTCAGGCCACGGCAACTTGAGCCAAGAATAATTGTGTGCAATAATGGCACTAACCTTCTGTCCGCCCTTCAACAGGACACGTTGACACATGCCAGGCACATGCCCTCAATTTGGGGGTGCAGAGTATCTTAACCACTTCAATACCAGGCACTTAGAACACTTCCTTGCCCCCACACCAATTTTTAGCTTTCAGTGCTGTCGTAGTTTGAATGAGAATTGCGCAGTCATGCGACGCTGTACCCAAACAAAATTTTTATCATTTTGTTCCCACAAATAGAGCTTTCTTTTGGTGGTATTTGATCACCCCGGTGGGGTCAGACTGACCCACGGCACCACTGATCGTGTCAATAGAAGTCCAGTCAGGATAATGAACCACCCGCCCGGACGTCATTCGTTAATAGGCCGGGCGGGAAGTTGTTAAACAGGTACCTAGGGTTGCATAATCTTCTAAGGCAGGCCAAAAGAGTCTGAAGCCATTTCAGGCAGTCATATACAGCTCGGTTGGCTGAAATTCAGTGGAAATTCAACCTGTCCTTAAACCGCCTGATTTTTTAAATGCCCACCAGGTGGAACAAACTTTGGCAATGCTGCAGTGGTTGCACATGCAGCAGAGGGCCATCAACGAGTACCTTTGTAAGTATGGCACAAGGAAATATCAATGGAGCTTGACTTTTTCCCCATGCCAATGGCTGTTGGTAAAGAACACATGCACTTTACTGTCACCATTTGAGGAGGCGACAAGGAAGGTGAGCCGTGATAATGCATGCATCAGTGACACTATCTCTTTTGTGCTCTTGCTGGAGCAACTCTGCATAGCATTATGGACAGGGCAATTAAGGCAGAGCAACAGGAGGAAGGGGAGGACTTCCTTTCCTCTCAAGGCCCGCTTTATGCAGACACCATTCTTGCAACTTCACAGAACACACAAGAGGAGAAGGAGGAGGAGAATTATGGCAATTGTGGAGGCATTGAAGAGGAGGATGACATACACCATTCCTTAAGAGATGGTTTTGCAGTCCCCAGGAACCTTGAGAGTAGTACGTGACTGGGAGGAGGCAGTTCCTCAGTGACCCCGAGGACTCTGATTCACATGCCTCCACAAACTTGCAGTGCATGGGCTCCCTTATTCTTCAAAGCCTGCGAAAGGACTCTAGAATTCTTGGCATCAAGGAGAAGGACCATTATTGGTTGGCAACCCTCCTTGACCACCATTACAAGGGGAAAGTCTTGGAACTCATCCTGCCTTCTCAGAGGGAGCACATAATGAAATATCTTGAGGACACCTTAAAGAGGAGTTTATGTAACATCTTTCCAGACTCTGGTAGGTTACAGTCTAATGGAAAAGGTATGTTTGAAGCATCTATTGGTCAAATGAGGAGCGGTGGAGAAGGGGACAGCCTAAGTGATGCATTTTAAAAATCTTTTAGTCCTCAGCACCCGGGGCTGTCAGCTTCAAGATCCCATTGACAGTGTTTGCATCATATGGTGGAAGATTGTCTAGGGGCAAAAACAGACATAAAGAGCTTTCCAGTAGATAATCCCCTGGGTTACTGGGTCATGAGAATAGACCACTGGCCAGAACTTGCCCACTATGCAATTGAGCTGCTTGGCTGCCCTGTACCCAGCGTGCTTTCTGAATAGGCATTTAGTGCTGCTGGAGGTTTTGTGACAGAAAAAAGAGTGCATCTGTCCACAGACTCCACTGACCACCTGGCATTTCTCAAAATGAATCAGTCCTGGATTAGCAGCAACTATCAAGCCCCTGATGCAGATGTTGCTTTTTACATTTGTTGGGGATCTGGAATCTCTGTAAGACTGTCTAGGCTGCCTTGTTTGTGGGTGTTTGTTTTATCTTTAAGTAATTGTTTGGTATAGGTTTCATGGGGACAATTAATACCCAAAGCCAAATGTTTCTGCACCTGTGTGACAAGTGCATAGAATTTTAATTTCTTTCGGGGTCCAATCTTGCACTCCCCAAGAGTAACTGTGAGAGGTTACAATGTGCAGGCTCCGCCAATAATTAAGGCCCAATTTTTTTAAAAAAAATCATTAATCTTGATCTGAGTGTACGATAATTTGTCTTCTTCACATAAGGCTTGCTCATTGTGGTGCAAAACTTTGTTATTTCCATCCAAAGTCTGCCAAAGAGACACCAGAATTTATGCAAAAAAATCTCTAATCTTGTTCCTGTCATGCACCTGGTGGTGGAATCTGTCTTGTGCAGGAAGCAACCACTCTTATGGCCCTGATTCGGGAACCCCTGATTGAGCAGACAGAGGGTTCCAGAGCACAGGGGGGCACGAGGGGGTGGACAGGAACACTGATGTGAGATGGGTCTGTCAGTGGCTCATGCAATCAGTAGAGTAGTGAGGCAGGCTGAAGTCGGCAACTGTCTGGCAAGCAGTACAGAGGGTGGTGCAGGCTGAAGAATCATCAGATACAGGCAGGGTCATTAACAGGCAGACAGCGAGGTACAAAGGGGTCAGGCAGAAGAATGTAGAACGGACAGAACCGGCTGCTGGGCATTGCAGGCTCAAATAGAGCCGTTTGGCGCAGTTTTGCGTGCAAGTCTCTTAAAGGCACCAATCTTCTCCTAACAGTTCTGCATGCACGAAAATGTGGCCGCATCATACAGACTGGCTCCCCAAGCCGTTTTTTACAAAATACAGAAATCTTGTGGGGACAATCAATTTAAATGCCATTTTTTTCTTTATACATGTCAGTTTTGCTGCAGCGGGTTCCATACATGGGCCACTTTACAGGCAGACTAAAGGGACCCCCTCAGGCACTATATTTAAACAATTTTTTGTCATTTTTATTGTTTCACTTTAAGCATTATTAAAATTACTGCTCATTTAAAAAATATATTATTTTCAATATATTTTTGCATTGATACATGTCCCCCAGGGCACCCTGACCCCTATACCCTTTTATGGCCAATGACATGCATATAAGTCTTAAAAATTGGGAATTTTCAAGTTCTGGTCCCATAGACTATAGTAGGGTACTGGGTTCTGGTCAGAACTTTTTCCCTGTTCTGGAGTTCTGGTGTAGAACACAACCCAGGGGTGTTCTGCCCATCACTATTACATTCCTTGTAGTGTTGGAATGCTGACAAACACCCCTCAGCCTTATATTTTTTGAAGGATTTCTCCTTCAATTTTATATGCATTTTTATATTAGAGTTTAGCCACCCAGGTTTAATCTTAGCTTGTTTATATTTATTGCCCATTGGAATGTACTGGCCAATACTTTTATTTAAAATGCTCTTAAAGCACTCTCATTATTCCTCAGTGTTCCTTATTCCTAGGATTTTATCCAAATTAATATCATGTAGCACAGAGCGCAGTTTAGGGAGGTTCGCTCTTTTCAAATTCAGTGTACTTGTATTACCCTTGTGCTTCTTATTTCTGTTATTTATACTTAAAGCAGAGTTTCACTTGTTTTTTTAGTTTATTAAAAGTCAGCAGCTAAAAAAAGTGTAGCTGCTGACTTTTAATAAACAGAAACTTACCTGTCTCGCTGTCCAGCGATGGCTGCACCCAAAGCCTCGCACGTCTCCCCCTTCTCCCGGCGGGCGCCATCATTGCAAGTCTGGGCACCGGCCGTGACAGCTCACGGCTTCATGGCCGGGCAGGCACTGTGCATGCACGTTCCCAGTGGGCAGGCAATCTTCTGGGACCTGTGACGTGTCCCAGAAGATTTCCAGGAGGGAGGGGCCGCCTAGGGGGAGAGGTGGAGAAATCCCTCTGAAAACTGGGTACACACTGCCCCCTCCCAAAAAAATTACATGCCAAATGTGGCATGTAAGGAGGCGAGGAGTGCTTAAAGCGGAAGTTCCACTTTTGTGTGGAACTCTGCCTTAAATTAATTAACCTGTAATTAATGTAAGTGACCTTGTTGTTTCCTAAGTTGCCCCATATTTCCACATCCACAATCAGGTCTGTGTTGTTTGAAATGAGAAGGTTTTGTAATGCATTATCTCTTTATGGTGCATTCACCAACTGACCCATGAAATTGTCCTGCTAGATATTTAGGCAATGGCGAGTTTTAGATGAATGAGCGGTTTCTTCCACCCAGTCAATATCTGGATGACTGACATCCCCATTATAATGACATTGCCCTGCCTTGCCGCAATTCCTAGCTGTGATAGAAGGTCAGAGCCCCTCCTCATCATTCAGGTTAGGGGGTCTGTAGCATACACCCACTATTCCTTTCCCGTTAGTTTCTTTCCTTTTGAGCTCCAACCACAAGGATTCCACCTCTTCCCTAGTTCCATTAGTAATGTGATCCCTCATGTTCACTTGCAATCATTCTTGATGTACAGGAATACCCCTCCCCCTTTCCTACCCTCCCTGTCCCTAGGATATAGGGAATATCCCTGAACGGTTGCCCGCCAGTCATGTGAGCTGATATTCGCACAAAATCTAAATCCTGCACGTAAATTATTTCTAGACATATTTATTTTTGTTTTTAGCTCATGTAACCATCTAATGTTTTTTAGTTATACAGTAATACTACCACTAGAAATTGATTATTAAATAGTTTTAAAGGTTTTCATACTAATATGCAGGGCATTTTTTCAGCTGGAACTTAGTGGAACTCAGTTCCACCATCTCTGGTTCAGGACCTCTGCTCCTTGCTCACCACTATCACTTGTAAACACAGGAGTCCGGCTTCTGTGTTTACGAGTGACAGCTGCTCTCCCAATGGTTCTCCTGAGCAGCTCCCACTGAGTGCAGGATGGGGACATGAGAGATTCAGGTGCCCAGGGTGCAGTGCAGATTCCGACATCCCCACTGGATGATCTCCCTGCAAATGAGAGCGGCAGAGCCACCTACAGTGTACGAGGGTACTAGAAGGGGGGTTGCATGCAAAGGTCAAAGCTGAAGAGGGGTGAAAGTGAGATGTGGATAGGGAATGCTGAGGTAAGCAGCTGTGGAAGGAGGCTGAACTCTGCACTCTGTGTGTAGTACACCCCTAAACTCTGTACTATGTATGTAGAGCACCCCATAACTCTGCACTCTTTGTGTAACACCCCCCCAGTGAAATTTGACCACAAACACTATTTGATGTGCTTTGGAGGGTGTGTGTGGGGGGAGGGAGGGTTTTGGGGGGTCATGGTTGAGTGCACCTATTTTCTGTGAAAAAAAGCCCTGCTAATATGAATATACAGTATGCTACATATATTGCATCTCTCAAGGACGCCTGTGCATACATGCATTGTGTTTGCATTACATACAGTATATAAGCTGAGCATTAAAAATATAATGATATAACCTGTGTACAGAACATGAACACAATTAGGAATAGCCACTTATATACATAGAGGCTGAAAAGAATAAAATGCTTCATTTGTACACTTACCACATTACTATTTTCCTGTTTCATACTTTTGATTTTTCTCATGGTGTTTTTAATAGACTATTTGTTGTGTTTTTATTATATTTTCCTTTATTTAAATCCTACACCAAGCTCTCATGCTGCAATAAACTACTATCCTATAGTATTTCAAAGAAAATACAAGCAAATAAAGCAGAAAACTCTAAATGTATTAATGATATAAAACATACAAAGGCTCACTTGTACTGTATGTGGAGAATGCGTGAAAAAGGCAAATAATGCTATGGAGATGTATTTATCATAGTTGAAAGAAGTGAAAAAAGAAAAATATGAATGGAAGAATATTTAAATGGAATATTGCTGTGGTACCTAATAAAAACATTTCCTTACTTTAAAGAGTAACTCCACTTCTGTTTAGAAAAAAAACATTCCCCTCTGGGTGATCTATGTACATTGCATGGGTTTTAACAAACTTTGTTGCAGATTGCTACCTTTTGTTATTCTGAAGAAATTACTGTGTGTTTAGCTGCGTCCATGTGGGAAAGTGAGTCTAATGGGAATGGTTTCATAATTATCAATCAGCTGCAGCACCTGCAAAGCTCTAATGAGGAAAGCTGATGCATCCCTTTAGCCGTGATTTCCTATTGGGAGTATTTCCCCAAAAATGACATTATTGTTGCAGAGGATGCCTGAAATCTGATTTGTATCCTAGTGTAGACTTCTGGGAAAATTGGTGAGCCAATCACACAAGCAGTAAATAATGTTTCTGGGGAGTGTTCTGCACACAGAATGTGTACAGAACACCTCCAGGTAGCCATATTGCATTGCATTTTCAGAAAATTACAGCGGCTGCAGATTGAAAAGGAAAGGTAATTATTAACCGCTTCAGCCCCAGAAGGGTTTGCCCCCTTCCTGACCAGAGCCCTTTTTGCGATTTGGCACTGCGTCACTTTAACTGACAATTGCGCGGTCGTGCGACGTTGTACCCAAACAAAATTTGCGTCCTTTTTTCCCCACAAATAGAGCTTTCTTTTGGTGTTATTTGATCACCGCTGTGTCATTTCTGATCACCGCTATAAACAAAAGAAGAGCATCAATTTTGCAAAAAAACCCAAATTTCTTACTTTTTGCTAAAATACAAATCCAAAAAAAAAATATAAAAAAACATTTTTTTTCATTGGTTTTGGCCAATTTATATTCTTCCTCATATCTGTGATAAAAAAAAATCACAATCGGCGTTTATTGATTGGTCTGCGCAAAAGTTGCCGCGTTTACGGATGATGAGAATTCATTTCTGGGGTTTTTATTTTTTTTTTATTTTTCACTAGTAAGGGCGGCGATCTGCAATTGTTATCGGTACTGCGATATTGCAACGGACATGTCGGAACATTTTGACACTTTTTTGGGACCATTGGCATTTATACAGCGATCAGCGCTATGAAAATGCACTGATTACTGTGTAAATGCCATTGGCAGTGAAGGGGTAAACCTGGGGGGGGGGGCGCTCTAAGGGTTAACTGTGTTCCCTGGGCATGTTCTAACTGTCTTAGTGTTTGACTGGCAGGGGGAGGGGAGTGATCAAAGCTTCCATTTAGAGGATGGCTGTGATCACTCCCTTCCCCCTCTAACAGAACGGAGATCCGTGTTTACTTACACAGACCTCCGTTCTTTCACTCCGGGGGGTCCATCGCGGGTAGCCGGCGGAGATCGAGCCCACCGCACTCGCTCCCTGGCCCCCCCCCCAGACACAGTGAGCACACGAGGACACCTATGGCGGCGCGCGTGCTCACAGTGCGTGATCTGGCAGCCGCCGTCATATGCGGTTGACGGGCGGCAAGTGGTTAAAAACATTCAATTACAATATGAATTGTGTCACAATCGTATACACTATATTATTTTTTCTTTATTTGCTTTATTTTTTCCCTACGTAAGTGGGGTTATTCTTTAAGGCTCCATGCATACTATAAGCTGAAAAAATGCCAGAAAAACCCTGAATGAAAAATGCTCATAAAAGCATCAGGTCTACCAATTCACGTACTTGGTCTCTGTTGTCCACAGAAGTAAGTGAACATGTACTTAATAATGTTTTCAATTAAAAGAAAAAGCTACTTCCCCCAGGGACATTGGATTATATTCACCTGAAATCACCTGAAATGACTCCCATGGAACCTAAGTTTGCCTTGGCTGCACAGAAACCAGGAAATATGAACAGAAATGCAGTGAAGAAAGCAATTTATTGAGTTAGGCACAAATGCAGCGGGTGACACAGAACACCTTGACATGTGTAGCTGAGTAATCAAATAAAGAAAAGTAAAAATGATAGCTTCCAGCACTCATCATATAAATGTAGCCGATGCTGCGGCCTGAGACTTACATTAACACAGGCAAGTTGACAGAGACAAGTTCAGAATGTCTGCAGCCGGGAGGAATTTCCCCCCCTCCCTTTTTCTTCTCACTGTGGATAAGTCAGAGGCATTCACAGGCATGGCAACCCACTCTGTACTTTCTCCTGACTCTTCATTGGCAGAGGGAAGCTGGCCAATCAAGTGAAGACTGGAGGATCAGTAAGGAACTCTGGTACATGGAGTTCTCAATACAAGCTGCCTGATTGAAATCCATATAGAGAGAAATATACATCCCAGCAAGCCTTGCAAGATATGAGGATTCTTACCCCCAGAGGCTCCCTGGGAGAGGGGAGAGCTACCATGAGGAGGTGTGAGGAAGAGTGGATGCTGTGGAAGAGTGTGGCAGGCCTGGGTTTGTGTGTTCATCCCTGTTATAGTTCAGAGGTTGGCTGTGGACATCCAGTGCTAAAGAGAAGACTGCGGGTGCATCGTTATGCGTCCCTGACAGCGTGCAGTGTTTCCATGAGGAGGTGACCAGTCGGGCAACCTGAAAGATCAGTCTCAGGACATTTCCCCATTGGGCCTCTGGACACAGGATTGCTGAGAGAGCTTGCCCAGTCTTTCCTAAGCCAGAACACAGAACTGCTGTGTTGCTCTGCCTCACTTAATTAGGAGAATCTGTGATGCTTTTACACTGTGCTTGGCAGTGACAGTACCTGCCTGATTTAACTGAAGACCACAATACCATTCGAGTCCCTTCTGTTTACCAAGCCTCTTTGGATGTCCTTTGTTTCACTCTACTAAAGAAATTCAACAAGTGCACCACCTTAAAGGCATCCAAAGTCTTAAGAGCCCCATCTATACTCAGGACTCTAGTCACTATACTAGTGGATTTGGGTGGTGAGTTAATTCATTGCACTGAATCCAGTAGGGTGTTTGAATGGGTCTGTTGGGACTGTGGTGCTGGGGTGAAGAAGGGAGAGAACCTATATAGAGAACAAGGTCATTCCTCTGCCCTCCTCCTGCCTGGATGCATATAGCCCAAATACAGTGAAACCTTGGATTATGAGCATAATCCATTTCAGGAGAATGCTTGTAAACCAAATCACTCATATACTGTATCAAAGCACGTTTCACCATAGCAAACAGTGGAAACTCAGAGAATTCATTCCACAGTGACTGCTTGTCAATGCAGTACTATATGTGGCCATAGGTCTGGGGGCGCAGGTGTATGCAATATTGTATATGGCCAGAGGTGTGGTGGTGCTGGTGAGCCTCGGAGACGCTCAGAAACATTCGGAAATGCTCAGGAACTGTTTACACTTTCCGAGTATTTCCGAATGCTTCCGAGGGTCTCCGAGGCTCACCAGCGCCACTACACCTCTGGGCAAATGCAGTATTGCATGCACAAAAGCTTTATCCTCCTCATTTTGTGAGACAGCACTCGCAAACCGAGTCAGGTTTTTTTTTTTTTTTTAAATGCTCGTCTTTCAAAATGCTCATTAACCGCGTTACTCGTGAACCAAGGTTCCAGTGTATACGTAAAGTTGGCAATTAATTCACTGAAGTATTATATAGACTATAATTTGTTATTCTTGTGTGTTCATTTCTGCTCTTGAGGTTACTCACTTAAAGGATTCCCCCGACAGTAGTGGGATTTGATCCTTGAGGATTCCTCCAATAGCCTTTAGGGTCCTTTCACATGGAGCTCTGACAGGTCAGTTTCTGCACGGAGTGGAGGGGATCCCCACTGAGCAGTGGAGCAGCTCCCACTGAGTGCCCACCTACTATAAGCAAGTTCACAGTAAAGATCATTTCTGTGTTCACTATAACCTGTGTCCATTTACTGTGGTATTACCCTAAGATTGCTGCCAGATGTGCCAGTAGGGTGAGGCTGTTCTTGGGGTTGAAGAGACAGAGCGAGGAACCCAAAATATTCAAGCGGCTCCAGCGGAGGTAGCGCAACATAAAAAACAGTGCAGTGCTAGAGAATATGATGATAAATAAATGATTAAAAATGTCAGTCATATGAACTCATACTTGATCTCAAGAAAATAAATAGTGAACTTCAATCACGTTACTCAGATATAAATCCAAAGGCATGCAATTAATAAGTGTAGGCTGTAAATAAATGTCCATAAAAACAGATGTGATGAAAAAAAGTCCTCATCACTGCTCCGTGCGACAGGCACAACCCGAGTGAAGAGAAGGTAGTAATAATGTAAACATGAGAGAATCCTGCTCCACACTCATTGTGAATTTGCGCAAACTGCTTACCAGCTGTAAATGACTACTAGATTATAGGTGGTCTAGCAGGGCATGGGGAAATTGGTCTCCCTCAAACCATGTACACTCTCCTCAATTACACAGCTCCAACGGAACCCAAAAGAAGGAACAAAGAAAGTGCTCCCATAGTGCAGTATGTAAATTACAGATTTATAGGTAAAATAAATGATTGCACTGACAAGAAATCCGGATAAAAACAGCATACGATACACTTCAGCGAACACACAATTGTTGTGGCATCCCTACAGGCTTCCCTGCAGGCTGTATATACCTCCAGGCAGTATATACCCTGAGGCTGAGCTGTATACCCTGATCTGCAATGCTGAGCTGTATACCCTGATCTGTAATGCTGAGCTGTATACCCTGATCTGTAATGCTGAGCTGTATACCATGTTCTGTGAGGCTGAGCTACATACCCTGATCTGTAATGCTGAGCTGTATACCCTGATCTGTAATGCTGAGCTGTATACCCTGATCTGTAATGCTGAGCTGTATACCCTGTTCTATGAGGCTGAGCTATATACCCTGATCTGTGAGGCTGAGCTATATACCCTGATCTGTAATGCTGAGCTATATACCCTGATCTGTGAGGCTGAGCTGTATACCCTGATCTGTGAGGCTGAGCTGTCTTGTGATTCCGGGGCTGTATACTCTGTCCTGTGATTCTGGGGCTGTATACTCTGTCCTATGATGCTGAGCTGTATACTCCTGACACTATGAGTAGAAGCAAGTGGAATACAGGGGACAGAGTAGGTGAATCCTAGGGGTGGGGCTTATGAGAAGTGGGAAGGGTCACAACAGAAGGGCAGGGTCTGGCGCCTCCACATCCTAAAACTTCACCAGCCGCCACCATGTACCTATGAGATTATACTTGTCTCAAGCAATAGCACTTACTCAAACTACACTACTGTGTGACAACCCTTCTGAAAAAACTGTAATGTGACGGTGTATTAACTTATCAAAGTTGCATCACCTATAAAATATGACCCTGTTCCATGCTGGCTATATATTGTTGTGTATGCCAGGTCAGTCCTGCGAACAAACTTTTCTACATTCGGTCTGATATATTCTTGCTCTGTTCTGTTTCGGCTCTTTGTTTTGTTTTTCTTTTGGATTATATTGCTAGAAAACCTTCATTAAAGATTTATTGAAATTAAAAAATAAAAAACAGCAAAGGAATGTAATTTGCCCCCAAACATAAATATAATTCTGATGTGAATGTACAATGTATATGTAAAAAGCAATGCGTAAATTGATGGTGATATATAAGTACCTGAAATAAAAAAATAAATAAAATAATTAATGTTTTTGGTTCATGTCACGTTTGCTGTAGCACATCCTACATCAACAATTAAAGCTTTGTCAAAGAACCCACTAAATACTAACAAGATCCTTGGCTTGGGATTTTAAGAGGAGACTCCATGCTATACTACATCACTTTCTTAAATAAGTACCGTATATACTCGAGTATAAGCTGACCCGAATATAAGCCAAGGCACCTAATTTTACCACAAAAAACTGGGAAAAGTTATTGACCCGAGTATAAGCCTAGGGTGGCAAATGCAGCAACCAGAACACAGGAATTGTAGCCAGAACTCAGGGATTGTAGCCAGGACACAGAGACTGTAGCCAGAACACAGGTATTGTAGCCAGGACACAGGGAGTTTATACAGGACACAGAGACTGTAGCCAGAACACAGGTATTGTAGCCAGGACACAGGGATTTTATACAGGACACAGACTGTAGCCAGAACACAGGTATTGTAGCCAGGACACAGGGATTTTATCCAGGACACAGACTGTAGCCAGAACACATAAGGGATGAGTAAGGTAGATTCACATTAAACAGAGCTGTGCTGCTTCTAAGAGCCGTTCTGTGCTGTGTAAGTGTGATTAAACACATTGGTATGCAAAGAATGCTGAGAGAGAGCTGCAGCTCTTCACTGAGATCAGGAGATGGGCGGGACTGAAAAGCTAACATCAGCTTGTCCCGCCCACCTCCCCCACCTCCCGACATCAAGCTGAGAATCTGACACCTCTCTCAGCAATCTCTGCATTCCAATGTGTTTAATCACACTTACAAAGCACAGAATGGCTCTTAGAAGCAGCACGGCTCTGTTTAATGTGAATCTACTCATCACCCACAGACACTGACTCGAGTATAAGCTGAGGGGGGTCTTTTTCAGCACAAAAAATTTGCTGAAAAACTCGGCTTATACTCGAGTATATACGGTAACCTCCCCACAAAAACCCATAAAAAACACTTAAAGCAAGCATTCCTCCTGGCTGATAAAGAAATGCGTGTAAGCAGCGCCACAGAGACTCACTGAAAAACTTACCCAAACCTAAAATCACAACAAGTAAATCGGGCAACCGCTACCCTAATTTTGAAAAAATATAAAATATTCAACGTGTATAGAAAAAAGCAGAGCTGCTCCAAACCCTCCTAATCCTTACCAAATGTTACATATCTGTGCAATAACAATCTTGCTGTTAAAGGGCTAGTGCAAAAAATTAAACAAATAATATTGTATCAATATACAACATACAGTATATCCTATATGTAAGGTGCTAAAAAATAAATATATATATATATATATATATATAATGCAAAATAATTCATAAAGTGCTAGTGCACAATCCACATAACTTATTAGAAAAAATGGATTTAAGGAAAATGTTGAAAACAGTCTGTGTTTAGTGTGAAATTGTTAAAACCGGGTTATTTTATTAAAACATATGTAATGTATGTAATTCCACTCACATGTCTATAGTGTCTGTCTGACACTAGGGTAAAAACACTCTTTTGTATTGCTCCTGTGAGTACAATCTAGGCCTGCGCGATGATGTCAGCATCCTTGCTCCCTCCTACGCGTTTCGTCATTCAATGTCCTCACGTTTTTAGCACTTTCACACTATGGGAGTTTTCATGTCTTGCAAGCAATATTTTTATGAAGATCTTTCATGGTTATACACAGCACATAATGTGGATGGAATTGGGATTTTCCAATTAGGAATAACACAGACTTTTTTAAAACATTTTTCTCCACTTTTGTTGAGAGAAAACACCCCCCTCTGGATGATCTATGTACATTGCAAGGATTTTAACAAACTTTGTTGCAGATTCTTACCTTTTGTTATTCTGAAGAAATCACTGTTTGTTCCCCTGTGTCCGTGTGGGAAAGTTTATCTAATGGGAATTACAGAGCTGCAGATTGAAAAGGAATGGTCATTTTTAATAACATTCAATCACAATATGACTTGAGTAGCAATTGTATATGCTATATTATTTTTTCTTTATTTGCTATTTTTTTCCCCACAAAAATGGAGTTACCCTTTCAATTAATTTTTTTATAATACATTTTGTGGATTACACACTAGCACTTTATGGATTAGTTTGCACATTTTTTATATCTGTTTAGCATCTTACATATATGATATATGTGGCATTTTGATACAATATTTGTTTATTTTTTTTTGCACTAGCACTCTAACAGCAAGATTGTTATTGCACAATTATGTAACATTTGGTAAAGTTTGGGAGGGTTTGGAGCAGTGTTTCAATACACATTTCTCCTGGCTGGTCAGGAAAGAGGGAAGGGCTTGATTGTGTCCCCTTCTCCCAAGCCATACCAGCCCCACATGTCCTCAACATAGGGGTATTCCTTTGCCAACCCCCCCTTCCCTCCTCCCCCTGCAAAGCACCTTGTGCCCATGTTGTTTAAGGCAAGGACCTCCTCCCCACAACCCTGGCATGTTGTCTGTGGAGGGCTGCTGTAAAGACACTTATTAAAACTTTAATAATGGGGCTCCCCATGTGATTAAGTATGGTATACACAGTGCCCATAATCATTACCACCAAAAAATTCACCTTTAAATATCGCCCCCCAAATGCTTGGAAAGTCCTTTGTTGTCACTTGTGGAATCCCCCAAACATGCCCTTTGCTGACCAAATATTGACAATTCCACAGTCTGCTGACCTGGCTATGCCCAAAAACCTCATAGCCTGATTCACATGACCAATTTTGATAATCCAACTAGCCCAATGATAGCTCTCAGAGCTGTCAGATGCTATATAAGAAAAGGGGCAGGGATAGTAGTGGCATAATTGGGCAAATATGGCCAGTGGCCATATTTGTAATTGATGTCACTGCTAGCCTTGCACCTTTGCTGATGTCATCAGCAGCCATGTTACATCCCAGCCATGTAAGCAAATGTAGTGTGATGTAGGCAGTTCATATGGACATGTAGGATACAACCATCTTATGCTTCCTTATTAAGCATTGTTACTGTGAAGCTGCCAAATATATAAAAATACTTCTATGTACATCATGTTTGTATCATGCAAATATGTGCCAAACTATACCAATTTCTAGCATTTGTCCCAATACCTGAACAACCAAAGTTTTCACTAAAATGTCAGCTCATCCCTACTGGCTACGTAGTCCACTTTGCTAATAGTTCCTTCATCTACTGCATATTTGCAGGACATCAGCTCCCTCTGAATGTGTTGGCTAGAGCCATGGATGAGCTTGCATCCAATGTTGGGGTGTGTGAAATTACCTTTTGGAGGGCATGTGAAATAAGTATAAATGTAGCATATGTACTTTGTCCATGGCATACATTAATGTTTTGTTTTACATAGTTACTTAATTGGTAAGGTTGAATAAGGACACTGGCCCATCCAGTTAATATCCCTGTACACTGTGTTCACTAAGAAACACATTAAAAAGAGAGTTCCACATTCTCACTGCTCTAACAGTAAAGATTCCCTTACGTAGTTTAAGATTGAATAGTTTATCATCCAAATTCATTGTGTGGACAGCCACGTCTTCTTTATAGACCTAAGATTAAAAATATTGGCTATGTTGTCCTTCTCTGGATTCACTCCAGTACAAGCACATCCTTCCTGAGGTATAGTGACCAGAACTGGATGACATACTTAAAATTAGGGATGGGCCTGTGGTTAGAGTTGAAAGTAAGTTCGCCCTTTCGTCAAATTTAGAACATTATGGGGAGTCCGCAGCGACTTCGCCGCTGCATAGTGCCCCATAATGCATTGCGCACAGATTGTGTGCACAGCTCCTCCCAATTGGTAGGGCTCCCGCTGTCTGCACGATTTTTGCTTTTACGGTTTATTTATATGGCAGGGAGGGGCCACCCGGTGATGTAAGCGAGCGACCCCACCCCTTCTGATGTCATGTGACGCCTGCACACCCCCCACAACCACAGCCCAGGGTTGTGGGGAAGAGGCTCTAGTCCCATTCAACATGGGGACAAGGTGCTTTGGGGTGGGGGGCACAGAGCCCCCCCCTGCCCCAAAGCACCCATACTCCCCATGCTGAGGGCATGTAGCCTGGTACGGTTCAGGACCGGCCAGGTTGCATGCTCGGATAAGGGTCTGGTTTGGATTTTAGGGGGCACCCCACGTCAATTTTTTTTAAATTTGGCGCAGGGTTTCCCTTAAAATCAATACCAGACCTGACATTATTTAAAGGAATATTTCATTTTTATTATTTCAATTTAAGCATTATTATAATCACTGCTCCTGAAAAAACGACATTGATGCATGTCCCCTAGGGCAGGACCCAGGTCCCCATACACTTTTTAGGGCAAGAACTTGCATATAAACCTTTAAAATTAGCACTTTTGATTTATCATGTTCGGGTCCCATAGACTTTAACAGGGTTTGAATTTTCGCACAAATTTTTTGCCTGTTGGCAAGTTCTGGTGCGAACCGGGAGGGGGGGGGGGTGTTCGGCCCATCCCTACTTAAAATGCACTGAGTCAGAGTTTTGTAAAGTGGTGGAATTATATTTTTATCTTTTGAGTAAATACCCGGTGACCTTACTTGCTGCAGCTTGGCAATACATGCTTCCGCTGATCCCGTCACCCACTAGAACCCGCAGATCCTTTTTGAACCTCGATTCTGTCATATAGCTGTCGGCACCTTTATTTTAAGTAGATCTTCTTGTGAAGTTGCTATAACCTTGTTGTGAAATTGCTGCCCTGCTTAGCTTTGTATCATCAGAAAACACTGAGATTAAACTATTCATTCTAACTTCTATATTATTTAAGAACAAGTAAAACGGAATTGGCTCTAGGACAGAGCCCTGGTAAACCCCGCTCACAACTCCAGACCATTTAGAAGAGGCATTAATCACCACCTTCTGGGCACTCTCCTGAAACCAGTTTCCTATCAAGGTACAAACCGTGTCATCAATGCCAATAGACTTTCATTTGTAAATTAATTGTTTGTGGGGTACTATATCGAATGTGAATCTAGATACACTTTGTCTACAGGCCTAACTCTATCCAAATTACAGCTCACCTCCTCAGAGAATGTTAAAAGGTTGTTATGGTAAGAACAATTCTCCATAAATGGTTGTAAACGATCACCTTGTAAAGCAACCCATTCAGTTTACAATAGAAATGATATAAAAAAAAATTATAAATACATTTTTTTTGTTTCTTATAAGTGATTACATTCCCTCTGTTCTCAGCTGCATAAGAGCTAGGGGGAGGAGAAGCAGCAGCACATTGAGCTTCCCAGTAAATGACTGTGCAGCGGGGGCGTATCAGAACAAGTTTGATCACTGGAGGAGAGTACACTGAGTTCCCAGCATAACTAGAGAATTGACTAAGGTGTGCTCTACTGCTTAGTGTGGTCAGTTTCTAATAGGAAAGCAAGAGGACTAGCAAGAACACCGGGGATTTCACATAAAGCAAACAATACATGGAGAACAGAATACTATCTCATACAAGTACATGGTACAGCTGGCGCATATCAGGAATATGAAATGGTGGGGTAACAAATGCTTTAATTGCTAATAATTATACTGATTTTCATCAGCAAATTCTTGGAATATGCTCTCATTCCTTCCAATAGTTTACAAACTATATATGTTAGGCTGACTAGTCAGTAGTTAACAGGTATATATCTTCACCCTTTTTTTAATACTGATACAACATTTGCTTTTCACCAATCAGTAGGTACCATTCAGGCATGTAATCTGTCCTTAAAGGAGAAGTATGGCCAAAGCTCCTTTGGGTTACAGGCATGCACTTTGTTCTGCACTTCTGTGACCCAGATTCAGAAAACAGTGGGCTAAAGCACGTTGTTGGCTGACATTGCAAAGCCAGTCCAAGCTCTGCAGGGATCCCTACAATAATGTTGGGATCCACCCAGATACCTGACCAGCAGCTGGCTAGCCTCTCAGCACACTCCTACGAGCCAGCTGCTCCCACCCTCTCCACAGTCCGGCACTCCAGGAGCAGAGAACAGAGCAGTGATTGACAGTCACAACTGTGTGCTCAGATCAGACCTGAGAACTGAGCAATTAGTGCTTTTTGATTGTGCAGTTTACTGTGTAGAGCCAGCAGGGGACAGTAACAGCATTGTAAATATATGCATAAGCTGCAGGGCCCCTTCACAGTACCCCAGTGTACTGCAATGCTAACTCTATACATTTTGAGAGTCTCCAAAGTCCGGAACAGTTATGTGTATATATATATATATATATATATATATATATATATATATATATATATATATATATATATATATATATATGTGT
>BLSH010337824.1:481132-496838 GCA_018402905.1 Glandirana rugosa | reverse complement strand
GAGGGGGGATACAGTCTTGCCTCTAGGCACAAATGAATGTGCCTGGAGGCAAGAAAGTAACGCCCCCCCGGTAGTGCCCATCGGCCGCCGCTAGAACGGCTCTTAGAAGCAGAGCGCTCTGTAGATTGTGAATCTACTCATCATGCACAGACACCGACTCAAGTATAAGCCGAGGGGGGTCTTTTTCAGCACAAAAAATGTGCTTAAAAACATGGCTTATACTCGAGTATATACGGTATATATATATATATATATAATAATGGATAGACTGAGGGCAGGTATACCTGGAGGGAACCCACCCCTCCTTAACCACTTGTCAACCACCGGCCGCAGCATGACAGCGGCAAGATGGCTCGTTGTCGCGAAGCGCCGTCACAGGACGGCGGCCGCGATAACTACCATTGTGAGCACGCGCGCTCACTGTGTCTGGGGGTAGGCAGGTAGGACTCGATCGCCGCCGGCTACCCGTGATGGCCCCCCCGCAATGAAAGAACGGAGGTCCGTGTAAGTAAACACGGATCTCCGTTCTGACATAGGGGGGAGGGCTGTGATCACAGGCTTCCTGTATATGGAAGCCGTGATCACTCCCCTCCCCCTGCCAGCTCAGCACAAATACAGTTAGAACACAGTGAGGGAACACAGTTAACCCTTAGAGCGCCCCCTCCAGGTTGATCCCTTCACTGCCAATGGCATTTACATAGTAATCGGTGCATTTTTTAGCACTGATCGCTGTATAAGTGCCAATGGTCCCAAAAAAGTGTCAAAATGGTCCGACGTGTCCGCCGCAATATCGCAGTACCGCTAAAAATCGCAGATCGCCGCCATTACTAGTAAAAATTAAAAAAAAATTAAAACCCCAGAAATAAATTCTCATCATGCGTAAACGCGGCAACTTATGCGCAAACCAATCAATAATCGCCGATTTGCAATTTTTTTAACCAAAAAAAAAAGTAAGAAAAACTGGGTTTTTTTCAAAATTGTCTCTCTTTTTTATTTATAGCGGTGATCAGAAATGATGCAGAGGGGATCAAATACCACCAAAAGAAAGCTCTATTTGTGGGGAAAAAAGGACGCAAATATTGTTTGGTGTTCTACGTCGCAGAACCGCGCAATTGTCAGTTAAAGTGACACAGCGCCGAATCGCAAAAAGTGCTCTGGTCCTAAAGTGTGAAATCCTTCCGAGGCTGAAGTGGTTAAAGGTATAGGAACACACTGGACACCCAGCAATAGCACAATGAATCAGTGACTCTCATAATTTATGGAGTACACTGGGGTGCTGTGAAGTGGCCCTGCAACTTACATATATTTGCAAATGTGTGCAAGCTAAACCCCTGGTTTTAACTTGAACAGCTAGACAGGATAATTGCGTTTGGTTGGTAAGTGAGTTGAGAATTTGTCTTTGTTGTTTCTTGCCCTTTCATGGGCAGTTTGCGGCAAAGGCCAGTTATAGGTTGGGGAAGTTACCTTTTGTTTGTCCTTCTATTATATTTCTCTAATATTATCCCTATTTTACCCCCTTTTAATTGATCTAACCCAAGGAGAAGAATGTATTTAATATAGCTGCCTTCTCCATGTCACTTGTGACCAACTTCCCCTAATCATCATTTATGGGGCCACAATGTTATGACCTAGCCATTTTACTATTAACCAGTAGAGATCCACGCTATAGACGAAAGACGTCTACAGCGCGGATCTGAATCTCCGGGACGACGTCTATTGACGTCCGCCCCTTAACACGCCCCCTGCGCGCTCTCACGAGCGGCGGCGGCGCGCGCGCGCCGCACGCTGCGTGGGCGTGCCCGCGGGTCGGGCGGACTCGATGTCCGCTCCTGACCCGCGATCGCCTTAGAGAGCTGTAGAACGGGGAACCGCCGATGTAAACACGGCGGTTCCCCGTTCTGTGAGAGGGGGACAAGCAGATCTACTGATCCCTGTCACTGGGATCAGTTAGATCTGTTATGTCCCGGCGAGCCCCGCCCCCCCACAGTTAGAACACACCCAGGGAACATATTTAACCCCTTCACTGCCCCCTTCAGGTTAACCCCTTCACTGCCAATGACATTTACACAGTCATCAGTGGACATTTAAATTTCTGATCGCTGAATAAATGTCATTGGTCCCAAAAAAGTGTCAAAAATGTCCGACATGTCCCCCCCAATATCGCAGTCCCAATAAAAATCGCAGATCGCCGCCATTACCAGTAAAAAAAAAAAAAATAATAAAAACGCCATAAATCAATTCCCATAGTTTGTAGACGCGATAACTTTTGCGCAAACCAATCCAATAAATGCCGAGTGCGATTTTTTTTACCAAAAATATGTAGAAGAATATAAATCGGCCAAAACCGATGAATAATTGTTTGTTTTATTTTTTATTTTTGGATATTTATTAGAGCAAAAAGTTAAAAATATTGTTATTTTTTCAAAATCGTTGCTCTTTGTTTGTTTATGGCGCAAAAAATAAAAACCGCAGAGGTGATCAAATACCACCAAAAGAAAGCTCTATTTGTGGGAAAAAAAGGACATCAATTTTATTTGGGTACAACGTCGCACGACTGCGCAATTGTCATTCAAAATGCAACAGCGCTGAAAGCTGAAAATTGGTCTGGGCAGGAGGGGGGTTTAAGTGCCCAGTAAGGAAGTGGTTAATATATTATTTTTTTTACTCTCCTCAAACAACACTCTTGCATTTCTTATTGCCCTCCCTGTAGTTTTGGAAGGTCGATAGTGACCCTTCGGCCTTTGATTTATTAAAGGACTGTTTTTTCTTGGTAATATGCTTTTTTATGTTAGTATTTTGCCACCCAGGTTTAAATTTAGTTTTTTTTATATTTATTGCCCAGTGGAATGCACTGATGAATGGCATTTTCTAATATGTCCTTAAAGTACTCCCACTTCTTTTCAGGGTTCTTTACTGCAAGAATGTGATCCAATTTAGTGTCATGTGGTTTGGATCATAGCTTATTAAAGCATGCTATTTTAAACTTTACTGTTGTTTTGTTGCATGGACCTTCAGGCACTCCCCATGTTATGTCATCAGTAGAGATGGACCGAACACCCTTCTGTTTGGTTCACAATGGAACTCCCGAACAGAGAAAAAGTTCTGACCCTAACGGTGAACCCTAATAATGTCTATGGGACCCGAACTTGAGAAATCAAAAGGCTTCATTTTGAAGGCTGGTATGCAAGTAATTGGCCATAAAAAGGGTATGGGGGCCCGGGTACTGCTCTGGGGGACATGTATCAATGCAAAATTGTTTTTTAAAAATGATCATTTTTACAGGAGCAGTGATTTTAATGATGCTTAAAGTGCAACAATAAAAATGAAAAAATCCTTTAACTATAGTGCCTGGGAAGTCCCCTTAGTCTGCCTGTAAAGTGGTGCATCTGTAGTATGTGTAGAACATGCTGCAGTAAAAATTACATTTCTAAAGATAAAAAATGAATGAAATATGCCTTCTTGTGACATCACCGACCCAGCATACACCAATCAGTGATGTCACAAGGGGGGCAGTGCCACCAGGTGATGGTGCCAGGTGGCTCCACCCCTTACCTATATAAGAAATGTCAAACGGCGAGCCAGGCATTTGGCGGTTTGCCTTAGTTGACAGCGGAGCAATTTTTTTCTTTTTCGGGCCTGGCGGTGGCATCGTGATTAACGATGGATCGGGGGACACTGTTTTTTTGGGTTTTTTTTAATAAAGGGATTGTCAAAAACTGTCTCTGTGTTTTTATTACTTTTTTACACCTTTTTTGGTGAATGAGTAGGGGTACTACGTACCCCCATACTCATTCATCTGGTGGGGGTGGGATTTGGGGATCCCCTTGTTAAAGGGGCTTCCAGATTCCGATAAGCCCCCAGCCCGCCTACCCCAACAACCACAGCCCAGGGTTGTGGGGATGAGGCCCTTGTCCCCATCAACATGGGGACAAGGTGCTTTGATTGCTCTGCCCCCCCACCCCAAAGCACCCACCCCCCCATGTTGAGGGCAAGTTTCCTAGTATGGTTCAGGAGGGGAGCTTGCTCATCCCCCCTTTCCTGGCCTGCCAGGAAGCATGCTCGGATAAGGGCCTGGTATGGATTTTGTGGGGGACCCCACGTGTTTCTTTTTTTAAATGTTTGCATGGGGTTCCCCTTAAAATCCATACCAGACCCAAAAGGCCTGGTATTGATTGGGGGAAGCCCCAGACCATTTTTTTTCACTTTTATATTGCTGGCAATGTTTTTTTTTATTCAGCTGTTAGCGGGGAAGCCCATTGACAGCTGATGACTCACATGTTAAGGACGCCGTGGCCAGCTTCCTGGCCCGCTCCATGACACCAGCTATTCACTGCGCCCTGATTGGGCAAAGTTTTACCCAATCAAGGCTTAGAATGCACTGTGCAGCATGCAGAAAATTTGGGTTTTCATCAAATGGGCGAACAGGCAATGTCTTGGCTGAACTGTTGCTTGGCCCAAACCCAACTCTAGTCATCAGCAGCAAAAGCTGAGTTGTCTGAACATTCAGTAAAACTTCAATGATTACTACTTTTACCTTAATTTTTAGACACCCATTTCTAGACAACATTTACTGGTTCACCAGTATTAGTCAACACACATTTGCTATTGACCTCTATATCATATCTCCCAAAAATAAGGCCACATTTGTTCTAGTGAGTTATGTGTGCATGTCAAACCAAGCTTACCATTCCACTGTTTCAACTATAAACAATGCAGCATCTCTACTCTTTGTAGTAATGTATTGACTCAAATACAGTGTGGTATATTTACAACCCCTGCTTTAACTATGGGCTTACACTACAAATTACAAAAACTCTCAATTCACTTTGCTCTGTTATTTTAAAATACCAACAAACACACAGGACCTAAAATATTTTCTCTTAGTTCCTTTGAAGTAAAATCAAAGCCTATATTTACCTGTTAGGGTTGTTTTTCTAAGGATTACAATTCCAAATAGGCTTTACTTGGTGCCTGTGTCCCTGTTTTCCACCCTCTCTCTTTCGTATGGTGGCCCTTCACCAAGAGAGTGACTTTGCTAGAAAATAGCCAATTAAGGGATGAGGGTGTTGTCAGATGCAGTTGCTAAGAAAACTTAAGAGCAGCAAAGGAGGAATATCAAGCACACACAGTAACCTTTTTCTAAATTGTTGTCATGGCATCTCAACTCTTTTATTCAACATTGGCTTGTCTCTGTGACTACACTTATAATACAATACTTACATTACAATACGAATGCATGTAAGAAGTATACAGACACTTATATATTGTACTTGTTGTCAATCATCTGGGCTACAATGCAAAAAGCTACTTAGACCCTGTCGTATTTAGATGACATCTGGGTGTCCATTATAGAGATTTCACATCACTCCAGGGCATCCTCAAATTTTTCTGCTCACATCCATGCCAAGTAACAGTTTTCCCTTGCAGTGGTGGTGTGGCAGTGTGGCAACACTGGTTAGGTGTTTGTTGTGGCAAGGGGAATTGAGTCAAGCAGTTTACCTTAGCTCATCTTCCACTTCAGTAGGGTCAGCAACACTAATAGACAGGTCCTTGCAGTCAGTTTTTCCCTGTATTCTGGAACCCAGATGTCCTGTCATATCGTCCAGCCCAATGCAGAGGCCAGAGGCCTGCAATGGATGTGAGAATGCCAAAGGACAGTCCACTGGGGCCTGCCACCTGCTGGGGTAGCCAAGGATGGCCTCAGTAAAAATATTATCATCTCCTACACTAAAACATAAACCTACCCTTGAGTACCAACTAATGCCCACTGCATCTCCGGAGCGTATGCACTCCTGCTCCGTCATATTTGCTGGTTCCAGCATTGTGGTTTTGGCCATGGCATTCTCCTTGTCTGTCTGTCCACCAGCAAGGTGATTGATTGTGGCCAAACTCTGGGTGGAGACCAGATCTGAATTAAGTCAGTGTGTTTGACCTTGGACCGGATAATGATTATTCTCTGAACTCTGCGTGCCTTTTACCTGGATTGTTATTGAACCACTCTGCCAGTCTGCCAACTGCAAGTACCTTTGTAGCTTTGTTCAGTTTGCCCCTGCTCTGGCGTGGTGGCCAGGCACTATAGCATTGTGTACAAGTCCAGGGGGCAGCCGAGTACCAGTAGGCCTGCTTGCCTTATGGGAAAGGGGGCTGCTATAGGTGAAAAACACAGTAACCAGCTATAGTGTTTGACCACCTGCGTTTGGGGTAAGCATGACACTGCAAGGGTGGAAGGGTGGACCTTTGCTTGTCCCTGAGTTGTGTGTGGTCTAACTCATCAACCTAAAAAAAATGTGAGGGTGCAAAAAAGTCACACATTTTCTTTACCTTCACTAACTGGCCCCTAACATCAAAAGATGTGAGGTTGCAACAAATTCATAAAATTTCCTTATCATCACTAACTGGTCCCTGGGGCCTCTGCTGCTTCCCCCCATTCCCACCCAGTGAATTTTCTTCCACAGAAGGGGGGATGTAAGGACTCACCAGATCCAAGCAATTCTGTAAAGAAAGAAATAACAAAAAAAACAAAGGATGTCATAGAGCTAAAAGAGAAACAGCAATCATTGAACTAGTGGTGAAAAAGGAGATATTATGCCACTAGGCTGCTATTTAAATAATGTATATTGTATGTTTGTCTTACTATACTATAGGGCCTTTTTCCAAAAAGATTTTAGCATGCGAAATGTAGAAGCAAGCTTCACTGAGCTAATTTAATACAGTGGCTAAAGATTTGCTAGCAATGTACACAATTGTTTGAAGGAAGATGAAAAGAATAGAATGATGTGAAGCATATGATTGGATCATAGTGACCTGACACACTTCCAAAGAGCGCCGGACCCTAGTGAGCATTTTGGGAAAATGTATCTAGGAAAAACAGTAAAGCGTGTAGACTTTGGTATTTCTAAAATTAAAATACAACACACTGTATGTCACCCTTCTGAAAATCAACAGAAAGGGTTAAGAATTGAAACCCACTGTCATAGTTTTCTTGGTTGGTCACATCAGTGTAGCATTGTGTAGTTTTCCTTTTTTCCTGCCAGAAGGCCAAGCACTTAACCATTATAAAGAAAAAAAGATACAAATTTAAACTCTTGCCACACTATATTAGATTGTAAGCTCTCATGAGCAGGGCCCTCCCAACCCTCTTGTATTGTGTTGCAGGTTTTTAGTCCAACACATACAGTTTTCATCAGACAGCTCTTCTGTTCTCCTTCGACTTTATGCACACTAGAAAGCTTTATAAACGCTGGACAAAAACACTAATGTTTTAGCAAGGCTTAGCCTAGTGTATAAAACAATAGCGGCAATAAAAGAATTGTCAAAAAAACCAGCGTGGGGGTCCCCCAAATCCCCACCAGACCCTTAGGTCTGGCATTGATTTTAAGAGGGGCCCCATGCCAAAATGTAAAAAAAACTGCTTGGGGTCCCCACAAAATCCATACCAGACCCTTATCCAAGCATGCAGCCAGGCAGGCCAGGAAAGAGCGGGGATGAGCGAGTGGCCTCCCCTTCTGAACGTTATTAGGCCACTGTCCTGTTCTCCCTGTCTGCCCTTTCGGTGTTCCTAGCAACCAATTCTTTTTCTTGCCCACTTTTATTGTCATAGTTCCAACTGTCTCTCTGATCCTTTAAATGCCAAGCAATCCTTCCATTTTTTTGTAAACTTATAAAGAGTGCCTTCATGTGTATGAAATACTTATTAAGGATTGAGAGATAAGGAGATCTCCCAAAGAAAAAGCTGGACTTTGTAGGCACACCAAAGGATAGAGATACAACAAATTAAAATGAATATACTTTATTACAAAAACGGATTAAAAGGTCAATTACATACAAATAACATGAAAAGCACCCTCACAAGAAATGGACTGAGCACCACCCATATGACCAAGAAAAAAAAAAGGGAGAAATGGGGTCTAATATGGTCCTTAGTAACCAATTAACATATATTATGTGGGCGTAGACCCAATCATGACTTCATCCAGGTATGTCAACGTGTTTCGTTTTAAGACAAAGCTTCTTCAGGACACAATGGGGTGGGTGTTGAATGCTACATAAAAAGAAAAACACACGTATTATGAATATGAAAGGTAGATGTTATAGTATTACATGTACTCATTGTCAATAGTAAAATATGAGTAATAAACAATCGGTCTGGTATATAATATCACTAGGCATGGTGAGAAAAAGAAAAAAAAAACAAAAAAAACACACACAACACAAACCAACACACAACACCTATGGAAGAACATGCTTGCCTGTTCAGCCTTGTTGATGGACAGGCTGGTGTACGGAACAGAGGGAGCGATATAAACAACAAACTCTGAGTGCTACAGGGTTAAAAAAAGGAGCCAAGATCAATAAAGTGTGTAGCCCTGGTGTATATATGGGGTCACTGTGGTATGGTCCACTTTCTATAATATAAAACAAAATAGATGTAAGTAGTATAGCCCATGATGTATAAAGCGTAGTAGAGGGTGGTATAGATATAGTAGTACGTTTGCACTTAGGCAGGTAGGGTGTGCTTGAAGAGCATGGAAGCAGCCAGGTGTGTGAAGTAACCCCAAATTGTGGTGAGTGGTACCAAATCGGTATGGCAGAAACAAGTATGTGTAAATGGCATGCATTCAAAGTATAGCAAGTCAAATTGGGTAGCAAGGTACTCCCTGACAAACCTGGAAATTTCCTAAGGGGTGGCTCAATGGCTATGCTGACAGGTCTACTAACCATTGAGGGATCAGCAGCAAGTAAGGGCGAATATGAGAGACGTGATCACCAGGTGATGATATAACAATATCCTATGAAAAACAGGATGTAAAAAAGGATGTACACCCGGAAGTGGGGCTATAAGGCCTCAAATACACCCACAGAACATGTGCAGTGTGTGAAGTAACCCCAAATTGTGGTCAGTGGTACCAAATCTGTATGGCTGAAACAAATATGGCTTGAACCCAAGGGTCCTTAACCACTTCCCGCCCGGCGCATTGATCAATGACGTCCGGGCGGGTGGCTCATTATCCTGACTGGACGTCTATTGACGTCCTCAGGATAATCCGCGATCGCCCGCCCCTGGGGGCGCGCTGCAGCGATCGGTGGTGCCGTGGGTCAGTCTGACCCACCGAATTACCGACTGAGGTAAAAGGCTTCGATTCGAAGCCTTTTACCATGTGATCAGCCGTGACCAATCACGGCTGATCACAGTGTAAATAGGAAGAGCCGTTTATCGGCTTTTCCTCTGCTCAGGTCTGCAGACCTGAGCAGCGGAGAGCCAATCGGCTGCTCTCCTGACAGGGGGGGGCTACGCTGAGCGTTTATCAGCGCAGCCACCCTCAGGATCACCCCACTGGACCACCAGGGAGCCGGATCAGGACCCCCAGGGAGCCCCCCCGGACATCGCATGGAGGCCGCCCAGGACCACCAGGGGAACTACACAGAGGCCGCCCAGGACCAACAGGGAGCCCCCACTAGACCACCATGTAAGGGCAATATTATGCACTGTAGGGATGGCACTGTGTCCATGTATGATGCCTGCCAGTGCCATCCCTAACAGTGCTTGTTGCACCAGTGCCCACCACTGCCACCTATAAGTGCCCACCTGTGCCACCTATCAGTGCCCACCTGTGCCACCTAAAAGTGCCCACCTGTGCCACCTAAAAGTGCCCCCTATCAGTGCCCATCAGTGCCCAGTGCCGCTTATCAGTGCCGCCTAGGAGTGTCCATCAGTGCCGCATATCAGTACCACGTATCAGTGCCCGTCAGTGTTGCTTGTCAGTGCCGCCCATCAGTGCTGTATATGTGCCCCATCATCAGTGCAACCTTATCAGTGCCACCTCATCAGTGCCAATCTGTACTGCCTCATCAGTGCCCGTCAGTGTAGCCTCATCAGTGCCCATCAGTGTAGTCACATCGGTGCCCGTCAGTGAAGGAGAAAATGTACTTTATACAAATTTTTGTGACAGAAACAAAGAAAAATGTTTTTTTTTTTCAAAATTTTTGGTCTTTTTTTGTTTATAGCGGTGATCAGAAATGACGCAGAGGCAATCAAATACGACCAAAAGAAAGCTCTATTTGTGGGAACAAAATGATAAAAATTTTGTTTGGGTACAACGTCGCACGACCACGCAATTCTCATTCGCATCGCAACAGCACTGAAAGCTGAAAATTGGTCTGTGCAGGAAGTATTCTAAGTGCATGGTATTGAAGTGGTTAAGGAACTCAGTCAAGTAATTGGCAGACCATTGTACTTAATCTTTAAGAACAATTTACTGACTGACATGATACTAGCTGATTGGAGAAAAGCCAATGTAGCACCAATATATAAAAAAGGACCAAGGTATATCCCTGGGAACTACAGACCAGTTAGCTTAACATCAATAATTTGCAAACTCTTGGAGGGAATAATAAGGGATTATATACAAGATTATTGTAATGAAACCGGTATCATTAGCGGTAATCAACACGGTTTCATGAAGAATCGTTCTTACCAAACCAATCTATTAACCTTCTATGAGGAGGGGAGCTGCCATCTAGATCAAGGAAGGCCTGTAGATGTGGTATATCTAGATTTTGTAAAAGCATTTGATACAGTTCCCCATAAACGTTTACTGTACAAACTAAGGTCTGTCAACATGGATCAAAGGGTGAGTACCTGGACTGAAAACTGGTTACAGGGGCAAGTCCAGAGGGTGGTGATAAATGGGGAGTACTTGGAATGGTCTGGTGTGGAAAGTGGGGTTCCCCAAGGTTCTCTCCTGGGACCAATCCTATTCAATTTATTCATAAACGATCTGGAGGATGGGATAAACAGCTCAATCTCAATACTTGCAGATGATAGTAAGCTAAACAGGGCAATCATTTCTCCACAGGATGTGGAAACCTTGCAAGGAAGTACACAAATACACATGGCCATTCACTAAAACTAGAAGAAAGGCGGTTTAACCTTAAACTGCGTAGAGGGTTCTTTACAGTAAGAGCAATGAGGATGTGGAATTCTCTTCCACAAGCAGTGGTTTCTGCTGGGAGTATAGATAATTTCAAAAAACAATTAGATGCGCACCTAAGGGACCACAACATTGAGGGATATACAAAGTAGTACTGACATAAAAGCACACACATAGGTTGGACTTGATGGACTTGTGTCTTTTTTCAACCTCACTAACTATGTAAATGACATGCATTCAAAGTATATAGCAAGTCAAATTGGGTAGCAAGGAATTCCCTGACTCACCTGGAGATTTCCTAAGGGGTGGCTCAATGGCTATGCCGATAGGTCAACAAACAAGTGCCAGATAAGATAAGGAGGCTAAATCCTCAATGGGATAATTTATGTCAGTTTTTGACATAAATACGCCCAGGACTGAAATGAAATATAAAAGTATAAAAGTGAATAATAAGCATAGTGGAAAACATATATTCAGTCTAAACAAATGCTGGAAGTAAAAAATAAAGTCTAACAAAGAAGCTGGTAAAGTACCTGATTAGTATGGTGTGGGTTTACACACAATATTCCTTAACTGGTTCCCGACCGCGTACTGTATATTTACTGCGGCAGTGTGCGCAGTAAGCCCGCTGTATATTTACTGCAGGAGTGTGCCCAAGGCTTGGGCAGACCCGATGTCCGCTGGCGAGCCGTGATTACCTGCCAGAGAGAAAGTGGGCATTTAAGAGATCTACTGATCCCTGTCACAGGGATCAGTTAAATCTCTTATGCCCATGGTAGCCCAGCCCCTTCCCAGTTATAATACGCCTAGGGAACACCCCTAGATCTCCCTCTGCAGGTTAACCCCTTCACTGCCAATGACATTTATACAGTAATCAGTGGATATTTAAATTGTTGATCGCTGTATAGATGTCATTGGTCCCAAAAAAGTGTCAAAAATGTCCGACATGTCCGCCCCAATATCAAAGTCCCGATAAAAATCACTTTATCAGTAAACAAAAAAAAATGTAAAAACGCCAGAAAGTAATTCTCATGGTTTGTAACCGCTGCAACTTTTCACCAATCAATAAATGCAGATTGCAAATTTTTTACCAAAAATATGAGGAAGAATATAAATCGGCCAAAACTGCTGAACAAATTAGTTTTTTTATATATTTTTTTTGGATTTGTATTTTAGCATATTTTAGCAAAAGTACGAACTATTGTTTTTTTGCAAAATTGTCGCTCTTTTTTTGTTTATAGCGGTGATCAGAAATGACACAGAGGTGATTAAATACCACCAAAAGAAAGCTCTATTTATGGGAAAAAAAGGATACAAATTTTGTTTGGGTACAAGGTCGCACAATGTCAGTTAAAGCAATTGTCGCAGTGCCGAATCGCAAAAAGTGCTCTGGTCCTAACATGGGAAATCCTTCCAAAGGTGAAGTGGTTAATCCACTTTAACCACTTCAATACAGGACACTTACACCCCCTTCCTTCCCAGACCAATTTTCAGCTTTCAACGCTCTCACATTTTGAATGACAATTACTCAGTCCTGCAACAATGTGCCCAAACAAAATTGTTATCATTTTTTTCACACAAATAGAGCTTTCTTTTGGTGGTATTTAATCACCTCTGGGTTTTTTATTTTTTGCGACATAAGTGAAAAAAGAGCAACATTTTTGGGGAAAAAAACACTTTTTTTTAGTTTATATGATAAAATCTTGAAAATAGTCATTTTTGTTCATAAATTTGGGGCAAAACCTATACTGCTACCTATCTTTGGTAGAAATAACCCAAATCTGTGTATATTATTTGGTCTGTGTGAAAGTTATAGAGTCTACATGCTATGGTGCCAATTATTGAAAACTGATCACGCCTGATGTACTGATGGCTCATTTCTCATTTCTTGAGGCCCTGAAATGTCAGCACAGTACAAATACCCCCCAAATGACCCCTTTTTGAAAAGTAGACAGCGCAAGGTATTTAGTAAGTTTTTTGAAGGTGTAATTTTTTCCCACAATTCTTGGGAAAGTGAAGAAATGATTTTTTTTAACCCAAAACTACACCCCAAAATACATTCTGCTACTCGTCACGAGTATGGCGATACCACATGTATGAGACTTTTTCCCACCCTAGCCACATACAGAGGCTGAACATGCAGGGAGTACCGTCAGGCATTCTAGGAGCAGAAATTTCACGTCTAATTTCTTAATGACCGATTACACTTTTGAAGGCCCTGGAGCACCAGGACAATGGAATTACTCACAAAAATGACCCCATTTTGGAAAGCAAACACCCCAAAGTATAATCTATGAGGCATTATGAGTCTTTTGAAAGGTTCATTTTTTTCATAAGTCTTTGAAACAGGCAGAAAGAAAAGGAAAACGTTTTTATTTTTACACAAAGTGGTCAATATATAAGATATTTCTAGCACATAGCATGTACATAGCAAAAATTACACCCAAAAGTACATTCTGCTACTCGTCCCGAGTATGGCGATACCACATGTGTGAGCCTTTTACCCAGCCTGGCCACATAGAGAGGTCCAACATTGAAGTAGCACCTTCAGGCGTTCTAGGAGCATAAATTACACATCTAATTTCATTCCTACCTATTACCTTTATGAAGGTCCTGGAGCACCGGGACAATGGAATTACCCACAAAAAGACCCCATTTTGGAAAGCAAACATCTCAACCTATATTCTATGAGGCATTATGAGTCTTTTGAAAGGTTCCTTTTTTTCCACAAGTCTTTGAAAAACTCTGAAAGAAAATGAAAACTCATATTTTTACACAAAGTGGTCAATTTATAAGATATTTCTAACACATAGCATGTACATAGCAAAAATTACACCCCAAAATACATTCTGCTACTCGCCCTGAGTATGACAATACCACATATGTGAGACTTTTACACAGCCTGGCCACATACAGAGGTCCAACATGAAGGGAGCACCATCAGGCGTTCTAGGAGCATAAATGAAACATAAAATATCCTAACGACCTATTACATTTTTGAAGGCCCTGGAGCACCAGGACAATGGAATTACCCACAAAATGACCCAATTTTGGGAAGCAAACACCCCAAGGTATATTCTATGAGGCATTATGAGTCTTTTGTACGGTTCATTTTTTTCCACAAGTCTTCGGATAACGTGGAAAGAAAATGAAAACTTATTTTTTTTACACAAAGTGGTCAATTTATACGGTTTTTCTAACACAGAGCATGTACATAGCAAAAATTACAACCCAAAATACATTCTACTATTTGTCCCGAGTATGACGATACCACATGTGTGAGACTTGGCCACATAGAGAGGTCCAACATTGAAGTAGCACCTTCAGGCATTCTAGGAGCATAAATTACACATCTAATTTCATTCCTACCTATCACACTTTTGAAGGTCCTGGAGCACCAGGACAATGGAATAACCCACAAATGACCCCATTTTGAAAAGCAAAGACCCCAATGTATATTTTATGAGGCATTGGCTGCAGATAGGTACTCGGGTACTCTTATGGGCTGCAACTAGGTACTCGGGTACTCTGATTGACTGGTAAAAGGTACTCAGGTACTCTGATGGGTTGGAAAAAGGTACTCGGGTACTCTGATGGGCTGGTAAAAAGTTCTCGGGTACTCTGATGGTCTGGTGACAGATACTCAGATGGTCTGGTGACAGTTACTTGAGCACTCAAATGGGCTAGTGACAGGTACTTGAGTACTCAGATGGGCTGGTGACAGGTAATCTGGTACTCAGATGGGTTGGTGACAGGTACTCGGGTACTCTGATGGGCTGGTGATAGGTACTCGGGTACTCTGGTGGACTGGTGACAGGTACTCGTGTGCTTAGAAGGGTTGGTGACAGGTACTCTGATGGGTTGGTGACAGGTACTCGGTTACTCTGATGGGTTGGTGACAGGTACTTGGGTACTTTGGTGGGCTGCAGATAGGTACTCAGGTACTCTTATGGGCTGCAACTAGGTACTCGGGTACTCTGATGGACTGGTAAAAGGTACTCAGGTACTCTGATGGGCTGGTAAAAGGTACTTGGGTACTCTGATGGGCTGGTGATGGGTATTCGGGTATCCAGATGGGCTAGTGACGGGTATTTGAGTACTCAGATGAGCTGGTGACAGGTACTCTGGTACTCAGATGGGTTGGTGACAGGCACTCAGGTACTCTGATGGGCTGGTGACATGTACTGGGGTATTCGGGTTGGTGACAGGTACTCAGGTACTCTGATTGGTTGGTGACAGGTACTCGGGTTCTCTGGTGGACTGCAGATAGGTACTCTGATGGGTTGGTGACAAGTACTCGGGTACCCTGATGGGTTGGTGACAGGTACTCGGGCACTCTGATGGGTTGGTGAAAGGTACTCAGGTATTGTGATGGGTTGGTGACATATACTCAGGTACTCTGATGGGTTGGTGACAGGTACTTGGGTATTCTGATGGGTTGGTGACAGGTACTCGGGTACTCTGATGGGTTTGTGTTAGGAACTCGGGTACTTTGATGGGCTGGTGACAGGTACTTGGGTACAATGATGGGCAGGTGACAGGTACTCTGATAGTCTGTGACAGGTACTTTGATAGGTGGTGGCAGGTGCTCTGATGGGCTGTGACAGGTACTTTGATGGGGTGGTGACAGGTACTCTTTATTACTGGGGGGGTAATCAGTGTGCTTAGTTTCATGGACAGTGTCGGATAGTCTCATGGACAGTAGACGGGTAGTAACATGGGTTCATGGACAGTGGTCGGGTAGTTTCATGGGCTCAAGGATTGTGTTTGGGTAG
>BLSH010337824.1:456093-471285 GCA_018402905.1 Glandirana rugosa | reverse complement strand
ATGTTCTTATCAACACATTGTTTCTCATATTAGGTGTTTTGATTAAAATACCACTTTTACTGTTACCCAGAGGTAACTAATTTAATAATTTATGCTTGTAGAATAGTGTTTCTAGCTCTTTAGTGCAAGGATTAAAAACAATGTAATTAGAAATAGATCTCCATTTTTTTCTCAGGCTCTAAATGACAAACCTAACACAGAAGTTAAAGTGGTTCTAAAGGCAGGCAAAAGGTTTGTTAAAGTAAATTAATTCTCTGCATTAAGTAAACCCCCCCCCCCCAGCTGCCCCTTATACGTACCTCAATTTTAATCCAGCACTATGTACGGTAGCAGAGGCTCTCTCAGCTCTCTCCCTCCTCATAGGCTCAGAGACAGCAACGGGGGCCATAGGCTCCTGCTGCTGTCAATCACAACCAGTGAAAAGAGAACAGGGGGTGGGATCGAACTGTGCTCTGTGTATCAATGGACACACAAAGAGTGGCTCAGTATTGAGCCCAGAGAGTGCCCTCATAGCAAACAGAGTGTTATGGGGGCACTCAGCAGGGGGGAGGGGCCAGGACTGTCAGCAGGGGACCTCAGAAAAGGAGAAAAGCCATTGCACAGAGCAGATAAGTATAACATGTTTGTCATTTAAAAAAATAGGTTTGCAAGAACTATGGTTCTATTTTTTTCTGTTATTGTCACATATCTGCAGCTTTGATCAGTCTCTTTTCTCAAAGACCAGTTGGCATGCTGCTACGTGTAATTCCATGGCTATAACTTGCAAGGTTCTGCTGTTACCTGTTATCCCACAAGACATGTGCTCAAAACTGGTTAACCACTGCTCTTGGTTCAATTAGCTACAGGCGCAGCCCAACCAGGCCATCTCTTTCTATTTAAGCTTGGCTAATTCTTTCAGGCTTTGCATAAGCAACAGCTAGTTTTCCTAGTACTGGCTTCCCTAGTGACTAGAAGGTTCCTAGTGTACCTGGCTTCCTGAGATCATTCTGAGTAACCTCTAGTGTTCTATGTTCTTATAGACTCCTAGTGACCCCAATAGTCCTAGTGATCCTGCAGCATGATTCCCTTTGGTCCAAGTGTTTACAAGTGTCTCCTAGTGCCTTCCAGTGTGATGTCTGTGTCCCCAGTGTCCCTGGTGTCTTCCAGTCTGCCTGAGGGATTTCCAAGGATCCACTTTGTCTTTTAATCTTTGCAACACAATGGCTGCCACCATGGTGCAGTCTCATTGTGTGGGTTGAGATCCCTGTACCACCATATATTTTTGTGTGTCATCACACCATCATGGTAGGCGGAGGCACACTTTATGTCACCACCATCCTCCTTGGGTTATGATTTGTGGATTAAGCTGGTGGGATCCATCCATTAGAATCTTTTCTGGTTAGCTACCTCTGTGGCTAAGGCTGATATTTGCAAGATCATCTATGAGACTGCCTTAATGTTATTAACTTCTGGGTTTCTGTTTCTTCATGCATTGTTCTTATAAAAGGAAAGAAATTCTTTTTGGCTGGCTGCATTGTTGCAAAGATTAAAAGATGAAGTAAATTCTGAGGATAGCAGAAATATTAATATAATAATAACATATGTTTAATAATCAGTAATCAAATCAAAACACTGAAATTTGCTCATTTGCAGAATTGTCGCTGTCTTCACTTTCAGTGTCTGATGACGAATTTCCCCACAAATCAGAATCACTCAATTCTGAAAATGATTCTTATTTACTATCGCTGTTTTCTAGCTGGTCAAAAACTGCTTTTGATGTAAAGGGTGACATTTTTGGATGATATGGACATTCTCAAGTTTCCAGGCAGAAAGAATGGCATATATAATATAAGAGTGCATGCAGGGCACTGGACAAAGCACTAGGGACAAAGGGGACGTGAAATGGTTTGATACAGTAATGTAATCTTACAGATTACAGTGTACTGTATGTGCTGTGTGTTTCACTTTTTGAATTTGACACTGGGCTCCGCCCCCATGCGATGCAATGCTTGCAGGGAACGGAGCCCGGTACCCAGAGGCATCGGGCGAAGATTGCGCCGGAGGATGCAGTGGGGGGACATTGCAGGATCCTGGGGACAAGGTAAGTAACTTTGCCTGGATCCTGCAATGCGATCCCGAGTGTGGCTCGGGTTACCGCTTTTGGTAATGAAAATTAACCCCGAGCCACACTCGGGATAACCGCTAAGGATTCTCCTGACACCCCAATAGGAGCTGACCTGACTCCTGAAACTGAAACCCCTTGTCTCCTGGCTGCCCGCTGGGGCTCCTCTGACACCTCGGTGAGACCCTCTGTCTATTTGCTTCTAGCTAAGGCCCCCTGACCCGTGGGTGAAACCCTCTGTCTTGTGGCTTCTGCCTGGGGTTCCCTAACCTCAGGGTGAGACCTTCCGTCTCCCACACTGGGAGCAGTCCCCAAACTGGAAGCTGCCTTCAAACTGGGAGCCCTGAGCTATCCTTAGACCTGAGTATATAATGACCCTGCACACCTTTGTACTCAGATTGCAGGCATCTAGCAAAACCCAGGCACAGGATTAACCACTTCAGCCCCGGAAGGATTTCCAGCTTTAGGACCGGAGCCCTTTTTGCGATTCGGCGCTGCGTCGCTTTAACTGACAATTGCGCGGTCGTGCGACGTTGTACCCAAACGAAATTTGCGTCCTTTTTTTCCCACAAATAGAGCTTTCTTTTGCTGGTATTTGATCACCGCTGCGTCATTTCTGATCGACGCTATAAACAAAAGAAGAGCAACAATTTTGCAAAAAAACCCAAATTTCTTACTTTTTCCTAAAATACAAATCCAAAAAAAAAAAATATAAAAAAACATTTTTTTTCACCGTTTTTGGCCGATTTATATTCTTCCTCATATTTGTGATAAAAAAAATCGCAATTGGCGTTTATTGATTGGTTTGCGCAAAAGTGGTTGCGTTTATGGATGATGAGAATTCATTTTTGGGGTTTTTTTTTTTTTTTTTTTATTAGTAATGGCGGCGATCTGCGATTTTTTGCGGTACTGCGATATTTCAGCGGACATGTCGGACCATTTTGACACTTTTTTGGGACCATTGGCATTTATACAGCGATCAGTGCTATAAAAATGCACTGATTACTGTGTAAATGCCATTGGCAGTGAAGGGGTTAACCTGCAGGGGGCGCTCTAAGGGTTAACTATGTTCCCTGGGCATGTTCTAACTGTATGGGGACTGCACTATCTGGGGAAGGGAAGTGGTCACAGCCTTCACGTACAGGAAGGCTGTGATCACAGCCCTTCCCCCTCACACAGAGCGGAGGTCCGTGTTTACATACACGGACCTCCGCTCCTTCACTCCGGGGGGGGCCATCGCGGGTAGCCGGCGGCAATCGAAGCTGCCGCACCCGCTCCCTGGCCCTCCCCAAACACAGTGAGCGTGCGGGCGCGCCTCCGGCGGCGCACGCATGCTCACTAAACTCGTTCCCGCAGCCGCTGTCGTATGACGGCGTTTTGCGGGAACGAACCACTTTGCCGCCGTCAAATGCCGATCGGCGGTCGGCAAGTGGTTAAAAGTTCTGATCCAGAAAAACAGAATCCGGAGAAAGGCAAAAACACAGGTCTCTCTGCTCAGAAATGATAGTACTGAACCTCACATTAATCCTAAATGTGAATCCTGTGTCACATTCTCCTTCATTTTCACAGTGACAGGGATTCCCTCTATCACAATAGCAAAAGATTAAAAAGCCAATGGTTCTTATCTACCACCATAAGAAAGCTCTATGTGTCTTAAAAAAGCATATAAAATTAATTTTGGTACAGTGTTGCATGATTAAATAATTGCCAAAGTGTGAAAGTGCTGAAATAATTGCCAAAGTGTGAAAGTGCTGAAATCTGAAATGGCTAGTTAACCCCATCAATTTTCAGCTTTCAGCGCTCTTGCATTTTGAATGACAATTGCACGGTCATGCAACACTGTACCCAAACAAAATTTTTATAATTTTCTTCCCACAGATAGAGCTTTCTTTTGGTGACATTTGATCACCTCTGCGTTTTTATTTTTTGCGCTACAAATAAAAAAAGACCAACATTTTTGAAAAAAAAAAAGTTTTTCTTTATTTCTGTCACAACATTTTGTAAATAAGTACATTTTCTCCTTAACTGATGGGTACTGATGTGGCTACACTGATTAGCACTGATGAGGCTACACTGACAGGCATTAATGAGACAGTATTGATTGGCACTGATAAGGTGGCACTGATGGGCACTGATGATGAGGCACATACATGCAGCACTGATGGGCACTGATAAGCAGCACTGATAGGTGGCACTGATATGCAGCACTGATGGACACTCATAGGCAGCACTGGGCACTCATAAGTGGCCTTGTTACATGGCAGTGAGATATAGCACTGTTAGGGATGGCACTGGCAGGCATCACATATGGGCACAGTGTCATCCCTACAGTGCACTGTACACATATTGTCTCCCTGGTGGTCCTGGACGAGCTCCCTGGTGGTCCTGGGTGGCGATCCTAGGGGGGCTGCACTGATAAACATTCAGTGCAGACCCCCCTGTCAGCAGAACCGCCAATCGTCTCTCCTCTATGCACGTCTGTCGACGTGAGTAGAGGAAAAGCCGATAAATGTCTCTTCCTGTTTATACTGTGACCAACCGCGGTCACATCACGGCTGATCACGTAATCACGGCTGATCACGTGGTAAAGAGCTTCAGATGGAATGCGGTGGGCCTCGATCGTGGGTTATCTTGAAGACAACCAATAGATGTCTAGTTAGGATAACAAAGCCACACCCCGGCCGTTATTTGTCTATAGGCCATGCGGGAAGTGGTTAAACAAAACACTATATGTATAATCTTTCAAATAAACAGTGGTTATAAAACTTTACATTACACTCTTCACGTTTCATTAAAATCACACAAAACTAATTTTAGATATTTTTTTTTTTTACTAAAAAAACTACAAAATGAAATAATTACCAAATGTACTGATGATCACTGAGTTATATACATACTGTACTGTCAGAATTTTTCAAACCTCAATAAACTTTATTACATGGTTATTACTAAATAGATATTAAATGTACATTTGAAAATGAGTTTATTATAAAACTAAGAACCTTTCAACCTTTTAGATTCATTTTGCCTTCTAAGCCAGCAGTATATTCGGCTGGTCGGTTAATTGGAGACATCTGCAGCCCTCTTTTGCTCATTTGCAGAGATGAGTGACTAATTAGGCTGTTAGAGGATGTCAGGCGATTTTTATGATTACCAATTAAATTTAATCAAAATATCACTAAAATATACAAACAAACTAAAAGTGGTTCTAAAAGCAAATCTTTTATCCATTCTGTGCATTAAGCTAAAAAACCCCAGACCCCTTTAAATATTTACCTGAGCCTGATCTTGATCCGGTGTTGTGCCCTTCAGCAACAGCACTGCTTTTCTCTCCCCTCTCTCACAGGAGGCTGAGCAGCAGACAGAGCCATTGGCTCATGCTGCTGACAATAGGTGCACATAGCCTGGTTTGGAATTGAGCCCACAGGCATTCCCCTAAAGCAAACGGCTTGCTATGGTTGCACACTTAGAAGAAAAGGAGTCTGGAGCGTCATCAGTGGACCCCAGAAGAGAAGGTTCAGGGCTGCTCTGTGCAATACCATGTGTACCATGTTTGTTATTTTAATTTAAAAAAAAGCACCTTTACAATCACTTTAACACACAAACCTTAATTTTGGAAGCAACTTAGTAGCTAACTGTAGTGAATAAATATGTTCCAGTGGTACTACATAAGATCTATAACCCTCATACAAATGTGTGGCACAGGGAAATTAGAACACCATTGTGAAACAGATATGAAAATAAAAATAAACTCCAATGTATTTAAATAAGTCCTTTCGGATAAACTTTCCAAGTCACCCCCTCTTCTCCACTTTGATCCTTGTACATTAGAAAAATATGGCTGCTCACCAGAAAAAAATTGACCACTCCACTCAAGAATAAATGAGTCAAAAAGCACTTTCCCAATCAGAATTATCTTTGAAGCAGATCAGAGAATTTTTAATAAAATGGGTATACTCCCTGATTACCACCAAGCTTGTTTATTTCTTGGTTTAGGTTAGAAGAAAATCATCTCTGTAGTGTAGTATGTATAAATAGTTGAAAAAAATCATACTATTATAGTCGCAAAAACAAATTTATATGAAAATAGTGAAAGCTCTCTATGCATTTTTATTCATCTGTTCTGATGTGAAACAGTAAAAGGTAATGGGCCACGGGCCGTAATTCCATCTCAAGTACTGGAATAGTACCTTTCATATAGACTGGAAAATGGATTATTTGGTCGCCCAACATGACTTCTCAATGCAGTTAACAAGCTGGAAAGCTGGCAATCAATGTCCTGATAAAAACATGTGTAATGGGATTTAAGGGGCATGGTTTCACAGTGACAGGTTTTTGTGGGGAGAGGGGAGTGACGAACGTGGGTATCAGATCCCTACCCTCCTCACTAACTTGTGACAAAAGACCGGCCAATCTCACACCGTGCTGTCACAATGCTACTCCCAGCTGCACCCGGCAAAAAAGATTTTCCAGCTTGCGGGACCACAATATAGGTGCCAGCAGCCTGAGAACAATTATCACTGGGCTAATGAAGAAATTAACCCTTTAGTTACCACCACCCCCTTGGACCGAGCAGGAGGGACTCGTAATTTTAGCAATACCTATTATGATTTTAGAATAATAGTTTGTAACACACACTGTCCTACACAGTAGCACTCTTCAAGAGACAGGTTCTTTTTTAACTTGCATTAAGAGCTTAGGGACAAAGTAAAGACTTATTAAAATAATTTAATAATAAAAAGGTCAAAATTGGTGCACATAAAATATTTACAGAAAAGGGTTTTTCAAAGAAATAAGATACAATGAAGGAGGAAGGATACTTGCAATTTCCTGGGTGTTATCAGAGTTCAGTCGATGAGCCAGGTGTTATCTGTTCTCAAACTTAACAGATGTTCCTGACTTGATGGTAAAGAAGAACTCTCCAAATGTCTTGGCATTCCTTTTTTTATTTGGGAGGGACCAAACAGGTGTTGACAGATGGCCTCTTGACCAATTAAGCATCTGAGGGTTGGTAGCTGGTCACCACTTTTATGACCATGTCCCAGGTACAGTTTGTGATAAATACTCATATCTCTGCATCTCTACTGTTTTTACAGACTGCTAACGTCCATATTATGGTCCAGTGTGAAATTTGCTTCAAAACAAATATAAATATGGCAGGTTTCCAATGTCTATTTTACCTAGGAGGAATAAGGGGTGCCAGTGGTTTTCCATATGATATGACATAGGGGTGTCTGGACTTGAAACGTTACAGATTTTCTGAGGAAAGTAAATATGTCCATATTATAGCTGTGCTATTATGATTTTGGAAGTTATGAAATGTACTGGAATGATGGATTCTACCAAGACACAAAATGTGTATTGTAGATTCCACTGAGGTATTTACAACCCAAGTCTGCTAACTTTTCTAGTCACTGAAGCATCAAGTCAGACACTTTTATGGGCTCTGAGATGGGTATTGGGAAATTGATAACAGGTGTCTGGCATGAAGAGGTTGTGGATTAAAGGTTGAAGGAGAAGGCGGGTGGGGGGGTCACTGCAGCTGCACGTTTTTATGACAAAATGGCATGGAAGGCTTGAACAAAATGGCTGCTACACCCACAGCTATGCATTAGCTCAGTATGCATGACCATTACAAGGGGTGGTGCACATAGCTCCCAACTGTCCCTGATATTGAGGGACTGTCCCTGATTTGGAACAATGCCCCTCTGTCCCTCTTTCCTCCTCATGTTTCCCTCATTTTGGTCTGATCTATATAGCTGTATATAAAATGCACTATTTATCTTTCAAAAAGTGTTTCCCAGTGCTAAACCTTTCATCCAGTTTCTAATTGCATTTCTAAAATTTCAAAACCCCTATAAAGGAATAGTAGTGGTAAAAAAAATCACTTGTGGTTTTAAATAATATTTTTTTAGTATAATTTATCTTTAAGGGGGAGTGGCAGGGGGTGTATTCCTGCATACTTTTTGCTATTAAGTGTCCCTCATTCCATTGTAGCACTATGTAGAGGATTTTGACACTATGCCGGCATTTGTAGAAATGCACAATTGTGGTAATTGTGTGCTCTTAGCCCATTTTGGTTAACTTTTCGGTCTGACATTTGTCACTAGAAAAAAAAGTTAGGTGTTTACCAAATAGGGAAAACATATAGAAATAAATTACTGGCATACCAGACTTCCTCTGTGCTATATAAAAAAGTTTGCTGCTGTCCACGTTGAGGTTGTTTTCTTTCACTTCCTGTTCTATCTGACAAACATTAGGCAGGAAGTGATGAAAATCTTACTGATAGTAGCACAGACAGTAATACCAGCTCAGTAGATATTCTATTTTTACCCACTTATTCCAAAACCTAAAAAAAAAAAATGACGTACGATTTATTTAAAAGAATAGATGTGGTCTACACATGCTGGCATCCAAGAGTTCTTTTCTTTTATTTAATGTCTTTAATGCGATGCCTTGTTGTGAAATCAAAAAGATTTCTCATGTTCAAACATTTTGCACTAGAAAGGCTTATTGCAAAGGATTTCACAGGACGTGACATAAATGTTTCCACAAAAATCCTTACTTAATTACAAAACACAATGCAGCACATCAGATTAAGATCATTTGTGTCTATAATAGCCTTAAAGGGGTTGCAAAGGCAGACAGTTTTTTTATCTAAATACATTCTATGCATTAAGATAAAAAAATCCTTCTGCGTGCAGCAGCCCCAATCAGCCCCCCTAATACTTACCTGATCCATTCTATATCCAGCGATGTCGCAGGAGTGTCTCATCTGCCCGGGACTCCCCTCCTTATTGGCTGTGACAGCAGCAGGGCGCCATTGGCTTCCAAATTTAATCTGCCAATCAAAGCCAGTAAGCCAATAAGGAGAGAAAGGGTGCGGGGCTAAGAAGAGGAGGATCTAGGCTGCTCTGTGCAAAACCACTGCACAGGGCAGGTAAGTATAGCATGTTTGTTATGTTTAACTTAAAAAAGAGACTTTACAATCACTTTAATATTGTGTGTATTGTGTGCATTCTAAACCCATTTTTAACCCTTTAATGTCAAGTATCTTAAAGTATCTGGGAATATGACTTAATAAGAGAGGGGTGTTGTAAGTCGTAAGCCTGGTACACATTAATAGTTTTTTTTTTGGTTGAAGCTGTTGTACTGACGTTAGTACAGTGATCTCCCCCACTGAGCTGTTTTGTTGTGACAGGGGGACGGCCCCGCCAGAACACTCCAAACAGCGCTCTCAGCCATTGGCTGAGAGCGCTGATCGGGAGTCAGTTGGCTGCTGGTTTTCAAGCACACTCCTCCAACAGAAGCTGGCCAAACGGCTGACATACACACGGCCCAAATGTTGGACAGTTTTTATTGAACTGGCCAATGTCTCCCGACATTCAGCCCGTGTGTACTAGACATTAGGGATATCTGAATACTGTCATGAATGATGGCTGTCAAGTATGGTTTGGATCATGGACCTTCCATACAGCCTGCACACTGGATGGCAGTGGGATCATAGGGTACACTGCTGCGGGGTACAGCTGACCTGGCACAGAGAAGCACAGACACCAGAATCTTGGAAAACACAGAATACAGGACTCTCAGGAATGGGAGGAATATAGTGCATCACTGAGGTGCCGATTTTACAGGCAAGCAGGACACAAAATACTTTTAAGAGACACTTACTGCATTAACAATGAAGGGTGGGGTATCGTGACAATTCCAAAAAATTTAACTATCCCCAATAGTGTAACAACTAAAGCATTTTATAACCAGCATGTACACTCAACAGACACAGGATGATGAGAACATTGATTTTAGTGTACCCAAAATGCCTCAGAAAAAACACAAAAAATACATAGAAAATCAACTTTGTTACATTAAAAATATATTCTCCTTGTAATTATAAAAACAATGGTCAGCAGCTGCACAGATAAATATACATTTGAACACGTTGAAGTGAAGAAACAATAGATTGACACATTTCACCCAATGGACCCTTCCTCAGGATCCACTTTTTGTTTTTTAATCTTTGAAACAATGCAGCCAGCCAAAAAGAATATGTTTATAAAGAGTCTATAAAGAGTGTCTATAGTAGCTTTAAATGGGTTGTAAAGGCAGAAGGTTTTTTATTATGTTAACGCATTCTAGATTAGGATAAAAAACCTTCTGTGTGCAGCACCCCCAATCAGCCACCTCCTAATACTTACCTGAGCCCATCTCTATCCAGGAGGATCTCGTCTGCCCAAGACTCCCCTTCTCATTGGCTGAGACAGCAGCGGGGCACCATTGGCTCCCGCTGCTGTCAATCAAAGTCACTCAGCCAACAAGGAGGGAAAGGGGTGGGGTTGGGTGGGGCTACGTGTCTGAATGAACAAAGGGAGGTGCAGCTCGGCTCAGTTGCCCCCCATACCAAGCTGCTTGCTGTGGGGGCACTCAACAGGAGGGAACCCCAGGAGAGCAGAAAAAAGCCTAATTTCTATACAAAATGTACCGATTTGAGACGCAAAAATCTGACATAATCATACTGCCAGGGAGGTTAATAAAAGTGAGCTGCCATGCCCTAAAATAGGGTCAGTTTTGGACTGGTACAACTCATTGTAAAGGCACCTACTGCTTGAGTCTAATCATCCCCAATACCATACTATGTAAAGGAAAAACAACTGAAAAAGAAACAATAGTAATATATTATTAAGGTTGTATGCAAAAGCCTATGATATTGATAACACTTAACTGTGGCAAGAAATACACTAGAACTAGACGAGGGTGCGCTTCCCTGTGCACCAAAAGGCCATTTACTAAAACGTAACCTTTATTGTAAATCATAAAAGATATGTAAATGATCATAACAGGTATACCTATAGAGTGAGGTCAATGCCATTATATATGAACCAACGTTCTATCTCTATGGGGTCTACCAAGTTTAACCACTTCTCCACCGCCCTATGCAGAATGACGGCAGGGAAGTGGTTGCGTTATCTTGACTGGGTGTCATATGATGTCCAGTAGGATAACAAGCCAGCGCGCGCCCGTGGGGCCACACAGCGTGGCGAACGGTGATGTGGTGTGTCAGTCTGACACACCGCATCTCCAATCTAGGTAAAGAGCTGCCGTCAGAAGCTCTTTACCATGTGTCAGCCGTGACAAATCATGGCTGATCACAGTGTAAACCGGAAGAGCCGTTTATCGGCTTTTCCTCTACTCGCGTCTGCGGCTCTCCTGACAGGGGGGTCTGCACTGATTGTGTATTAGTTTATTAGCACAGCCCCCCCCCCCCAGGGTAGCGACCCAGGACCATCAGGGAGCCCTCCCAGGACAACCAGGGATGCCACCCAGGGACCACCAGGGATGCCACCCAAGACCACCAGGTAAGGGGCACACAATGCTCAATAGCCATCTGTGATGCCTGCCAGTGGCCATCAGTGACATATATCAGTGCTTATCAGTGCCACCCATCAGTGCCACCTATCAGTGCCCAGTGCCACCTATCAGTGCCCATCAGTGCCACCTATCAGTGCCCATCAGTGGCACCTATAAGTGCCCATCAGTGCCACCTATAAGTGCTCATCAGGGCTGCATATCAGTGCCACAAATCAGTGCCCGTCAGTGCTACTTATCAATGCCGCCTATCCGTGCCGCATATACGTGCCACCTCATCAGTGCCAATCAGTACTGCCTCATCAGTCCCGTCAGTGCAGCCTCATCAGTGCCCATCAGTGAAGGAGAAAATGTACTTATTTACAAAGTTTTGTGATGGAAAAAAAGAAAACAAATGTTCAGTCTTTTTTTATTTGTAGCACAAAAAATAAAACCCCAGAGGTGATCAAATACCACAAAAAGAAAGCTCTAGTTGTGGGGAAAAAAAATATAAAAAATTTGTTTAGATACAATGTTGCACAACTGCGAAATTGTCATTCAAAATGCAACAGTGCTGAAAGCTGAAAATTGGACTGGTAGGGAAGTGTTCTAAGTGCCTGGTATTGTAGTGGTTAAATGGTAAAACATCTCTTGATATATACATATAGACAATATGAGGGTTATAATCTCCTTTTACATTCAATATAAAGGATCCAGGCTGTTAAGCGAATATATAATCTCAAGGTCTACTCACCAACACCAACTGGTATAAAGACACGGGGGTATATCTGTCTCTCCTCCCATCAATTGGCCACATATAAAAATGAGATGAACAGAAAAAGTGAAAGTATACTAGTAAATACTATCTTACTGAAGATATGGGCTGTCTTCTGCCCTATGAAATTATCTATCTTTCAGTTATGTAATACGGGTACACTCATCCATGTGGACACAAATAACCACTGATATCACCATATCCACAAAAAAGCTCCTCTCTTAGGCCCCTTTCATATGATCGGCTCGCTCAGATCCGCCTGTGCATTTTTCAGGTGGACCCTAGTGGGCTACCCATTCACTTCTATAGACAGACGGATGTCAGTAGAGATGTGTCCACTGTGTCTATCTGACAAGATCCACTCAAAATAGACGGATGGTTATACATTCGCCATCAGTCCAGTGGATCGGATCTGATGGGATCGGATGAAAATGGACATACAGTCCATTTTTATCCGATCTGCCCATAGAGAACAATGGGGCTCCGACAGGTCCATCCCTGCACAGTGAGCAGAGATGGACCTGTCATCTGCCGGCTCAGCTGGGATCAACGGAGCAATCTCCCGCTGAGCTTGCGGAGTCCGCTGAGCGAATCTGCCCCGTGTGAAAGGGGCCTTGATTAAGACTGCATTGACACAAGGCATATCTCACTCCACACAAATGAAAAAAGGAGGGGAGGGGGGAAAGAACACGACAGGACAAAAATTAAATCATGTGAACCTAAATGAAAATAAAGTCAGAAGGAACTTCGAAAAGCAAATCACCCAAACCTAACATGTTTTACTCTTCAAATACAGTTTCTTCGGAGGTAAAAAAAAAAAATCAAAGAAAAGTAAAGACAATGAGCAACCAAGAATAGCTGGCTGTCACATGGTGAAAAGAAAATTTTTATTATTAAAGAGGAGTTCCATCCAAAAGTGGAAATTCCGCTTTGAGTGAAGGTGACTCCCTGACATGCCACAATTGGCACGTCATTTTTTTTGGGGGGGGAGCGGGGACCCCATTTTGACAGGGTCCCAGCTCCACTTCCTCTCCTGGTGCTGCTGAACCAGAAGGAAGTTCACCTGTCCCCCCTCCCTCCCAGCGATCTTCTGGGACACGTCACAAGTCCCAGAAGATACACTGGCCATTCACAGCATGCAGCCAAAGCCAGGTGCCCACACTTGTGATGCCGGCGCCGCACGGAGGAGAGGGAGAGAAGCGAGGCAGCGGGCGGCCGCATCGCTGGAGCTTGAGTGTCTGATTATTAAGAGTCAGCAGCTACACTTTTTGTAGCTGCTGACTTTTAAAAAGGGTGGAACTCTGCTTTAACCACTTTAAGACCGAGCCTGTTTTTTGGGTTCGGTGGTTACGAGTTAAAAACAGTTTTTTTTGCTATAAGATTAGTAAGAACCCCCAAACATTATATATATTTTTTTCTAACACCCTAGAAAATAAAATGGCGGCCATTGCAAAACTTTATGTCACACCGTATTTGCGCAGCGGTCTTACAAGCGTGATTTTTTTTGAAAAAATTTAGTTTTTTGAGTTAAAAAATAAGACAACAGAAAAGTTAGGGCAATTTTTTTCCATATTGTGAAAGATAATGTTACGCCAAGTAAAATGATACCCAACATGTCATGCTTAAAAATTGCGTCCGCTCGCGGAATGGCGACAAACTTTGCAACATAAAAATCTCCATTGGCGACGTTTAAAAAATTCTACAGGTTAGCAGTTTTGAGTTACAGAGGAGCTCTAGTGCTAGAATTGCTGCTCTCGCTCTAATGATCGAGGCGATACCTCACATGTGTGGTTTGCACACCATTTTCATATGTGGGCGGGACTTACGTATGCGTTCGCTTCTGCGCGCGAGCTCGCAAGGATGGTGCGCTTTAATTTTTTTTTCTCTTAATTATTTATTTTACTTTTTATTTTTTATTTTTACACTGTAATTTTAAAAAAAAATTGATCACTTTTATTCCTATTACAAGAAATGTAAACATCCCTTAGTAATAGGAAAAAGCATGCCAGGACCTCCCAAATATGAGATCTGGGGTCAAAAAGACCTCAGATCTCATATTTACACTAAAATGACATCTCAAAAAAAAAATGTCCCCTTTAAGACCATTGGGCAGAAGTGACTTGTGACGTCGCTTCCGCCCAGCCATGTTATGGAGCCGAGTAAGCCGGCTTCAGCCGCTCCCTCGGCTCACGGACACTGGGGGGAACGGTCGCGATCATCTCCGCCGGTCCGGTAAGAGGCGGGGATGACCAGAAAGCGGCAGGAGGGGGCCGCTGATAAAAGTGATCTTGCGGTGAATACGCCGATAAGACCACTTTTATCAGGCGCAGAATTGCCTGCAGAAAAAAAAAACGGGGTTATGGTTAGAGTTGAGCGAACTTCTAGAAGTCCGGGTTCTGCTGGTTCGGCCGAACTTCGGGACAAAGTCCGGGTTCGGGTCCGGACAGAACCCGAACTTTGTCCCGGACCCCGAACCCCATTGAAATCAATGGAGACCCGGACTTTTAGGTACAAAAAATGTTATAAAATAGTCCTGGAAGGTCCTAGAGGTCTGCAAAAGGCAGGGAATGTGGGTAAGGGTGGGACAAGTGACCTACAAAGAAATGGGGACAGGGAAATAACTTTAAATATTTTTAAAAAAATAAAACCATAAAAAATGCAAAAATGGAGATCATCTTCAAAATGGGTCTGAAAAGTATTAATTAACATTAGAGGCCATAGAACTGTTCTAAAATCATCTTCAAACTGTGTCAAAAAAGTATAAATAAGCCGGGAGTACCCATATCACTGTTCTGCAAAATGTGTGTATCACTTTAAATGAAACCGGGAATCAGTGCACATCTCTTCTGCACAATTATTTCAAGTCTGTGTGTCACTTTAAATCAAACCGTCAATCATTGCACATCTTTTATTCACACTTCTTTTTAAAGTCTGTGTCACTTTAAATGAAACCGTCAATCATTGCACATCT
>BLSH010337824.1:430756-454344 GCA_018402905.1 Glandirana rugosa | reverse complement strand
TACGTTCGTACTGTCGTATATACAGGGAGGGATTTCCGAAGTGTCGCTCCTTTCAGCTGCTCTTACTCCGGTTCCCCCTCCTCTGTACGAAAATATCACATTGACCAGGACCTTTTCCCCATCCCCGTCTTGGATGGGTATGAATATACGACAGTACGAACGAAAGGCAAATATACAAATAGTCATACAAACTAAAGAAATATATATGTAAAAAAAAGTTTAAATATATGGTATCACATATCTGAGATATTGAAAGTGTGTCTGATTCCGGTCAAAGTTTAACTAGACGACGCCAAACCCCTGGGCTTTTTTACAGCATTTTTAAGATTTTTCATTAAAATTACCAGAACCCCGGACCCGGACCCGGACTTTTTTTGAAAAGTCCAGGTCCGGGTCCCGGACACCCCAAAATTCGGTACGGACCCGAACTTTACAGTCCGGGTTCGCTCAACTCTAGTTATGGTAGCTATCTGCTACCATAACAATGGTATTTCACTTCAAACTGCCGCCATCAAACGACGGCGGGCGGTCCGGAAGTGGTTAAGGGTGTTTTCACACTGGTCCTCTGAGTTTGGCTGCAGTGCAGTGTACCCCCGGTTTTATTGCGGATAACCCCCACTGTCCCATAGATTTGTATTAGATCGGGTGGTATTGGTGCATTTTTTGAAAACGCATGCTGGACTTTTGGTGCGATTTTAGAAAACACACCAAAACCACCTAATCTAATAGTCAAACCGCCAAACCGCAGCAGATCAATTTGAAACTGGCCTTAGTCTGTGTGAAAGTTATAGAGTCTATACACTATGGTATATAAATTTGAAAAAAAATGTATATATAAAGAAATCAAACATACTGATAAACATATAAACGGAAAGCAAGCATGACAGCATATAAGTATGGGTAGGTTCTGCCCCTACCCCTTTTCCAGGACCAGTTACACTATAAAAGCATGTCTCCTCCCCCTTGGCCTCATTCTCGTCGACTTTCCTCGCTGTGAAGCCTTTAGGGAGGGACATATATGCTGTCATGCTTGCATCAGGAAATGAAAATTACCCTCAGGTGAGTATAAAATGTTAAGTTTTCCTGATACAGCATGAGAGCATATACGTATGGGATGTACCAAGCACCAGACAACAAGGGTGGGTAATGCTGCAGTGTTTTAAATAATGGATTAGATCTATCCAAATGAAAGACCAAAGTGTATCGTATTTAACGTCCCTGGGTCCCCTTAAAAATGGGCCCAAACCTGTTGAATGTAGACTAGGTCGCTGTTTATATTTAATTCTGGGGATACTCCCTTGAGTTCTGTTCGTGTATGTGCAGTCCGTCTATTAAAGCAGTCTCTGCACTCAATCAATGGATTTGTACTATCCATCTAAACTCTGAGTTACCTTGACCAGTAACCGTGCCATTGACTAAATGGACAGTGAGCATCCTCTTCTGATGCTGTTAAGCCCGAAGAGCACCTCCTTTGTTCTCTGGAGCAGGAGACCCCTTTATGTATATATTCCTTCCCCCCTTTTTTTTATTTTAAATTGCATCCCAATTTTAATGCTTGCGACTATGCAGACATTTTGCTTTGGACATGCTGGAGGGTGATGTCCCAACCCAGATGCCTCCTTTGCATAGCGCTGAAGAAGAGACTAGAGCTAGCCTCTCTGAAAATGGAGGTAACAAGGTAGCTTACAGCTTGACAATTGTATATGGGAGATCCTTCCTTTGTGCATATTAGCCATATGAAGCACTGTTTTAGTGTTACTACCCACATTGAGGAAGTCTTATCCAGAAGAATCGCGAATGAGACAACATGTTTTTCACTATTCGGAAGGCCGCAGGGGAAAGAAACTGCACAGAACTCTTTTTTGTCTGTCTTGGTCTACCAAGACATGCGCGTGTGAGGACCGCATCCGCCCCTTATTCCCCATCTAGGTCTACCAGTTCAATACTTACAGTAGAGGACAGAGGATTCAATCCTTCAACTCTGGAAGGTTTCTTATGATCTAAGAGTAGGTGCCCTGGCTTCAACAGGGTTTTAAAAGTTGAGGCCTCCATGTGGACCCTCACTTCTTGGTCTCCCACATCTAGATACAACTTGACTAAATTTGGCTGCTACCGATGGCCACGCTGTGCATGGCTTTTAACCTCAGGAGGTGAATAGGAGGATCCTGCATCCAGGAATGTACCTGGGGATATCCTGGCCTGCAGGCCACTGGGCAATTACTTGTCCTCCTTACTACTGGACGAATGTGGATCCTGATAAGGAGCCTGGAGACTCCTGAGTTTGCCGGATATACTTCTTGGCTAATCTGTAGCTCCAGTTGGGTGTTGATAGTTCTACTGTTTCCATCTCTGGGAAGCCATTGAGGTTACTGTCAGGTTGATATCCTGATAGCCTTATTTGTTGTAGACAACTTGGCCTGCTTGTTGGTTTAGAGATCATCTTTGACATCCAAATGACCTTGTATGTCACAGTGTTTGACCAGAAATTCTAGGACCAAACCCTAATGGGGTTGGCAATCTGAACTGGAGATTTCTCTGACAGAAGTTGGCTAGTTTGCCTTCCCTCTTGACAGCGAAGATAGGATCTTACTATCCTGCTGACTGTTTAGCGCATAGCTGAGGCTCTATTTGCTGCGACTTCAGCACACTTCCACTTGAGAACCATTGTAACTCTGATCTTGGACACCTTCTCCTCCCTTGACATGATTACCCAATAAATAGCTAGGTATGCCAGGTAGCAGATAAGCTGAAAGATTTACTGGCTTGGCCACCATCAAGGTTTCCCCTGTGGAGTCATTTGCCCCTGATGCCGGAAGCAAGCTTTCCAGTATTACCGAACCTTTTAATACCGCTCTCAACCTTCCAGTGAGACCTCAGACCACTAGGATTACTATACATTTCTTCTCTGGTCTTTTGAGACCATGGGATACCACAGCTTGGAATGAGCTTTGGCTTGTTCCAGCAAGATACTAACACTTTTGCTTTACCTGCGGGTACATCTACCGTACTTCTGACTGTTTCCAGGAATGCCATTACTGGAATGAGATTAGTTGGTCTTCTCCCAAAAATGACTCCTCCAAGTTTGATTGTCTGAACTAGCCTTTGCCAGGCCTAGAGAACGTTGAGCCAGCAGCCTGTGCCTGAACAAAAGAATACCGTAGCCCTTGCTTTGCAAGACGGCCACTACTGCACTTATGTCCTGAAATTGCCCTGAGTATGTGGCAAGGCTAAAGGCTATTAAATGAACTCGTAGTGAAACTCCTGAACAGCCAAGCGAAAGTACTTGCAGAACATGGGTCTCCCAACGTGTGTATACCCCCATCTGCTGGCGCCAACCTGCCGTCTCACCTGATGGTTTGAGTACTTGGCTGCCCCGGTTCCATAGGACGATCTCAGATCTTCATCCTTATTTTGCTTAATGCTCAAGTCTGCTTTTGACTAAGAGCAATGCAGAGCATATTCCTTGGCATGTTCTTTGGACAGATGGATTACTGATGAACCAGATGTGGTAACACTTGTCTCCAGCATTAATTGCTCTAGGGAGTCACTAAGGGAATGAAATGAGTTGGAGGAGGGGAATGACATTTCAATGACTTCATTAATGCACAGGACCCCCGGATCCTGAACCCCATGTTAACTTGAGTACGGCCCTGCGTCCTGTTCCATGACATAGGGAAAACAGCCCACTTCTCTACCTGCAGTGGCATGTTTGGGATTAGCACCTCAAACCTCAGTGCTGCTGGGCAGAAGTGCTACTCTTGTGTGCCCCTGAATTTACATCTAATTCTGCCGGGTGCCTTTGCATGAAGAAACTTTGTCGCTCCCTAAAAAGGAGAGGACACGGCTTTAGGCATTAGATTAAGGATTATGGACCCTTCCATTATCCTCTATAATTTATTCCAGGTTTAACTTATCTCTCAATGTTTGTTACTTTGCCTTTTGGCTGTTTGCTTGTCATCTGCGATCCCCATAAGGGATTAATCCTCCATCTAGATATCGCTGGCTCTCACTTGGACAGTCCCCAGTCTGACTTAGTGGAGGTATGTGTCATCTGTGCGATGAACCATAAGGGTTAACTGACCACCCCGGACTACTAGAGCAACGGCATACAGTCTTGCCTCCCTCGTGGCTGAACTGCCTCAATGGCCACTGCATTCTTACTCTTGGATCAGACATCCTAGAGAGTTCCTTACTGGCCAAACTTTGTTTTCATCCCATCGGAGATGGAGCTGCGTTTTTTATTTTTTGCGCTATAAACAAAAAAAGACCGACAATTAAAAAAAAAAAACAATATTTTTACTTTCTGCTATAAAACACATCCAATAAAAACATGTAAAAAAATATAATTCCTTCATCAATGTAGGCCAATATGTATTCTAATACATATTTTTGGTAAAAAAAATCCCAATAAGCGTATCTACAAACTATGGGATATTTTTATAGAATTTTTAATTATTTTTTTTTCTACTAGTAATGGTGGCGATCAGCGACTTATATAGCGGGACTGTGATGTTGCAGTGGACAAATTGGACAAGCTGCATCTGGTAGAAAGTGGCAAGCTCACTGAGTGCACTGATTCTGCATTATGGTGAGTTGAACCATTTCATTATTACAATGTAGTAATAGAAATAATGAGATTTGATCATCCTGACACCATATCAAGCATGGTGTTGGGATGATTTAAGTGCTAACACCAGCCATTCGCCCAACAAATCACCTCCGCCGCCAAATTCTCCATCAAACCTCGAGACTACATTCCACCTCGCACAAACCAATCCCCCCAATACCACCCCCTGGCAGTTTGGACCTTAGTGACCATATGCCTTGATATAAACCTAGGTTTGAGGCCCCCCTTCATAACCAGGCCAGCGCTGTACCCAAATAAAATTTATGTCTTTTTTTCCCACATATAGAGCTTTTTTTTGGTGGTTTTTGATCACCTCTGCGTTTTTTATTTTTTTCGCTATAAATAGGAAGGCTGACCGAAGGTCAGCCTGAGTTTGTAGGAGGAGTCTGGCTATACATAAGCCAGCCTTCTCCCTCAGTTGACGGCATCATTTCGGTGTTTCCGGGCGAGGGCACAAGTTTTTTCGTCACTTCCGGTTCCGGGTCGGCGGCACATCAGGCGGGGAGACAAGCTCCGGGCGGCTGTACGGGCTTTGGGTGGCATTTCTGTGAGGTGGGGTATGTCAGGCCGGGGGACGGTCATCCCAGTCATTCATGGTATACCATCTATGTTCCGGCACATGTCATGTTAGCGCATCAGTTAGGTTTCAGCATCATTTCAGTAAATTTGATTCAGCTTGTCTTCAGTCCAGGTGTATATTTAGGTTTTTTTCTTTGCATACTTTAGAGTTTTCCATCAGGGACCCCATTACATCAGGAAACTCATCACGCAAGCATTTCAGAGTTAGATCAGAATGAATTCGGTCGGATTCATTGATTGTCACAGTAGATTAGGTTCATTTCTTGATTCATTTCGCTAAAGGGGTTGGGGGGGGGGGGGCGGTGGTACGCGACATCACCAGGTTGTCATTTCTGTAGTTTGCAGACTACTGTCCCTCCACCCACTTCGGGGCCACGAAGGCGGGTTACGGTATCAGCTTCAGCTGGTCACATTTCTTATAGACCCAAAAAAAAAAAAAAAGAAATGATATGTGGAGGGCATTTCATTTTACATTTCTTGGCTGTCCCTTCGCTCATTTCTGGGCCACAGAGAAGGGCGTCAGCACAATCATTTCATATTTTCATGTGTTGGATAGGCTCGGGTTGTAGCTCCTTATTTTGTTTTTTCCTCAGTTCCAGTCATCAGCAAGTTCTGGGAGGACTGTCCATTCAGCGGCAGGCAGGAGTAGGTTGTTCTTGATAGGACGTGGAGGTTTGCTGTCTGGATCATCACCGATGCAGGTCAGTATGTTCAACAGTCATTTCACTCAGCATGCATGGGGGGGCAGGTCACAGTGGTCGGTTGGGGAAGGGGCAGTTAGGGTGTTCATTTCATGGCTGGCCCTTCGCCCAGTCTGGGCTACGGAGAAGGGCTGCAGCAGATCATTTTCAATAGTCACATTTCATAGGCAAGCATCGGGTTGTAGCTTTCTCATCTTGTTTTCCCTGTTCCGGTCATGGGCCTAGTTCAGGAAGGTGGTCGGGGAAGGGGCAGGTCCGGGGTACATTTCATGGCTGTCTCTTCGCCCTGTCGGGGCCACGGAGAAGGGCAGCAGCAGATCATTTCTATTCTCATTTCATAGGTAGGTACCGGATTTTCCCATTTCTGATCATGGGCCAAGATCAGGAAGGTGGTTGGGAAGGGTCAGTTTGGGTGTACATTTCATGGCTGTTCCTTCGCCCAGTTGGGCCATGGAGAAGGGCAGCAGCACATCATTTCATTGTCTTTTCAAAGGCAGGTATTGGATTGTAGCTTTTTCATCTTGTTTCCCCAGTTCTGGTCGTCGGCCAAGTTCAAAAAGTCGTTCAGGTGCAGCAGCGGATAGCAGCAAGCTGGTGAGTTGGTTAGAGGGAGGGCGGCAGGTAGCCCCACATTCTTAGGTTGTCGGAATAGCATGTTGTTCATTTCTCCACATAGGGCTGGGGAAGTTGCTGAGGGTTGCCTTCAGGATCAGTTGTTGCTCAGGTTAGTACGGTCGTTCGTCATTTTGCACCATGCCCACACCGTGTTGGAGCGGCACACCTGGTTCTCTGTCACTTGTATACAGGGAATGGATCGAGCAGTTTGGTTCACGGGCTTGGTCGGGGGCAAGCCTGCGCATCCTTCTCTTTCACGTTCATGGTATATTCACCACTCACTCACAGGATAGTTGTGTCTCAAGGGTAGAGGTTGAGCTTGCAGGCTCAGGTACCTGCTGAGCACAGGGGTTTTTGTCCACCATTGCATGCATCCCACGTTTGTGTCTAGGGGCAAGGTTCTTTCCCCAGTGGGTGTTGGTCACTTCTGTCTCAGGTATCAGGTTCATCGTTTTCTGTTTGCTTATTTAGATTGGGTCTCAGGCGGAAGACATGGTGGATTTCCCATCTGCACCTCCTTCTCTGGCTAGGAGCTCGGTTTGTGGGGGTTCACCATATCTCAGAACATGGACGGTTCCAAAGTTGATGGCAGAACTACAGCGTAGGGGCATTTCCTATCCGGCATCGGCACGCAAGGTGGAACTGTTCAGACTGTTATTCCCATCTGCTTCCGGTTCGGATGCGGAGCAAGTAACTCTGCGTTTGGTCGCCACGTCTCTATCTCAAATCCATGCCATGTTGGATTCACTGGTGTCATCAGGGCAGAAGCTCAGGTCCAGGGTGGAGGAGTTGGAGAATCAGTCGAGTCCTGCTCCGGTTTTGCCGGGTACCCTACCCTGTGAGGTTATTCCAGTGTCTCCTAACACCATGCCAGTTGCGACAGGTAATAGCTCCTGTGCACCCACGGTTACTATCTGAGGAAGGACATTTTGGAAGGCAAGGATGTTAACTTAGCATCCCTCCTGATTGCGGCCCATGACGTGGTGGACAATAGGTCCTACCCCTGTGGGGATGTGTCAGTGGTGGTAAAGACCAGGGACCACAGACTTAGTCGGAAATTAACTATCCCTGAATTTGTGCTGGCTTTCAGCACATACAGGGATGTTATTTGCTGTGCTCAACCTAACCGGAGGGAGGAATTGGACCTATACTTATATGCTGTGGTAGAATTAGGGCACAAATATGGAGGATCAGCTTTTTATGATTACCACCGGTCTTTTTCCGCCAAAGCAGCGGCCATTATTTTGCTGCATCATGTCACCATTTCCTGGGGTAATGTGGATATGGAGTTATTTTGTAGACACTTTGCGGGGCTAAGAGCTCCTGTTTGCGTGAACTGTCAATCTTCCACGCTTACCACTTTTTGGTGTCCTAACGTGGAGCCAGCGGTAGTTCCCGGCGTTAGCAGGCCGGGACCGAGTGGTTCCACTGTCCTAGGCAGCATCAACTCCTGTGACAAATTGGGTCGCCCCATATGTTTTTTGGGCAAATCACAGGTTTTCAACAACTTCAACCCAGGATCCTGCAATTACAATCAGTGCAGGCTACTGCACATTTGCTCGGATTGTTTCAGGGCCCATCCGAAGACTGCTTGTTTCCAGAAGCAGTCCAAAGGGTCATGACTAGGCCAGGTGGATGTGCTGTCTCTCCAGGCATGTTTGGCAGGTCATCCTTCGCCAGTAGTCAAGGAATTTTTGGTAGAAGGGTTTTCGGCAGGTTTCCACACAGGGGTTGTAGCCCTTCCCCAGTCTACTTTTGAGTGCCATAATTTGTTGTCAGCAGCCACCAACTCGGAAGCAGTGGACTTCCTGCTGCAAGTGGAAGTTGACAAGGGGTTCATCATTGGCCCATTTTTAGTCCTCCCTTTTGATATGTGGAGAGTCAGCCCCATTGGTGTTGTGAGAGACAAGTTTTCAAATAAATTAAGGTTGATTTATGACTTGTCTGTGCCTCATTCCTCCGAGGTTCCCAGCATTAATTCATTGATAGCATCTGAAGAATTTTCTCTTAAGTATGCCTCAGTGGATCAGGCCATCCAGTGCATTATCAGGTTTGGGGAGGTTGCTTGGCTTTCCAAAGCAGACATTCAAGTTGTTGCCAATTAAAACTTCCTTATGGCAGTGGCATGGTGTCAAGTGGCGTGGGTCTTACTGCTTCTCAACCAAGCTCACATTTGGTTCCAAGAGCAGTCCTTGGTTGTTTGATACCTTTGCACAGGCACTGAACTGGATCTTTTTGCACAAGGAGGGTTGCCAGGAGGTCATCCGTTATTTAGACGGCTTTCTGTTGATTGAAAGTGGCAGGCAAACATCAGCTGATTTGCAGAAGTAATTGTACTTTTCTCAGCTCTCAATGTTCCTCTTTCTGAAAAGAAGGTGGATGGGCCTACCAAGGAGTTGGCTTTCCTGGGGGTCAAGTTAGACACCCAGCTGATGCAGGCCAGTCTGCCGGCCGACAAACTGGAGAGGATTAGGAGTAGAATCCATTTGTTCACTGTCTCCCGAGTTTGTTCTAGAGTGGAGCTCCAGTCACTACTGGGCATGCTGAACTTTGCAATGAGGATCATTCCTCAGGGCAGGTCTTTCGTGTCCAGGTTGCTGGTGCTCCCCTTGACCACGGATTCCCTGTCCAGAGTCAAGTTGGATGCCGCCGCTCTGGCAGATCTTGGCATGTGAGATGACTTCCTGCAGCACTGGAATGGAGTGGCCATGTTCATTCCAGCAGCATCAGATTTGTCTCCCAGGGTGGTGTCCGATGCTGCAGCCACCAAGGGTTATGCAGCCATTTTCGGCACTCATTGGCTAGCAGGCCCATGGCCGGAGGAAGTCAAGTCGATTCTCCCTATTCGAGATCTACCTGATTGTTGCTGCTGCTCAGGCATGGGGTCACTTGAAGTCTGGGTATACAGTTGTGTTTTATTCTGACAACCAGGCCTTGGTTGAAATCATCAACAAAGGCAGGTCCGGCTCCCTGGCAGTTATGTCTTTTCTTCGTAGGCTAATTTGGCTCTCGCTCCGACAGAAATTTCACATTGACTGTATTTTTATACAAGGAGCTGAGAACATAGCGGCTGATGCCTTATCACATTTTAATTATGCGTTGTTTTTCCAGCAGGTACCAGAGGCAGACGTTCTGGCCACCCCATGCCCGGCTTACTCCAAGCTGAGGATGGATTAATCTCTTTACAGGCCGGCGCCAGGAGACTGATCAAGGTTTCTCTTTTGGTGAACACCAGGAAAGCTTACAACACAGCCTGGGAGATCTTTCAGTCTTTCTTGGCCCGGCATTCGAGGGCGGATTGGTATAACACTGAGTACCTTCTGGCTTACGTTACTTTTTGCCACTCACATTTACACTTGTCACATGCCACCATTAAAACTTACCTAACCGGGGTGCAATATTTCGCAGCGTTACAGTTCCCGGACAAACTGTCTCTGTTCTCGGCACATCCTATTAAGGCAATTTTAAAAGAGATCCAGAAGATCAGTTCACCTTTGCCAGCCAGCAGGCTTCCCATCACAGGTACTTTGTTCAGGGGCATGTCGGTCATGCTTGATAACCATCCATTTGGAGCCAAGCTCAGTCTGGTTCTCAAACCAGCTATTTACTCAGCTTTCTATGGTTTTTTGAGGCCCAGTGAGTTTTTGTTTGCAGATGGGCAGTCCCGTCGTTTGTCCATCAAGCAGCTTACCAAACACCAGGGTCATTTTCAACTGGTATTGGAGGCATGAAAAATGCAGCAGGTAGGAGCCGGTACCGTGGTCAGGTATTTTCAGACAGGTACTTCCTGGTGTCCGTTCAAAGTTTTGGATGGTCTCTTGGCGCAGCTGCAGGGGGTTCCCAGGGAGGGCCCCTTGTTATCCTTTCAGGACACGCATCTCACGACAGCTCAGTTCATTACACATGTCCGCATATTGCTTGGCAGGTGTGGCGCAAATCGTAGACAGTACACGGGCCATTCATTCAGGATTGGAGCAGCGTTTGCTGCATCGCGCCAAGGGGTACCCGTTCATATCATCAGGAAGCTGGGCAGGTGGAAATCTGCCTGCTACATGAGATATATTCCTTAACCATATGTTGAAATGTCCAGGGCTTTCGCTCATTTGGTGGAGTGATTGTATTTTCTCATAAATAAACTTCTTTGCTTGCATCCTAGCAGTGTCTTTTTGCCCACTTTAGGCATACTAAACTCGTGACCAGGGCACACCTCGGGTCACTGTCCATACAGGTTATTTTCTCATCATCAGCTTTAATTGACTCAGAGTACAAATAGGAAGGCTGACCAAAGGTCAGCCTGAGTTTGTAGGAGGAGTCTGGCTATACATAAGCCAGCCTCCTCCCTCAGTTTGCACGGCGTCATTTTGGTGTTTCCCCCCCCCTCCCTTTTCCCTTCTTATTAAAGGTTCTCTTTCATTACATCTCGGGTATGCCCACTTTAGGCATACTAAACTCGTGACCAGGGCACACCGCAGGTCACTGTCCATACAGGTTCTTTTCTCATCATCAGCTTTAATTGACTCCGAGTACAAACAAAAAAAGACTGACAATTTTGAAAAAAAAAACATTTTTTACTTTCTGCTATAAAACCTATCCAATATTTTTTTTTTTAAATATTATTTATTAATTTAGGCTAATATGTATTTTGCTACATATTTTTGGTAAAAAAAATCCCAATAAGCGTATAGTGATTGATTGGCGCAAATGTTATATCGTCTACAAACTGTGGGATATTTTTATTTTATGTTATTTTTTTTACTAGTAATGGCAGTAATCAGCAACTTATAGCGGGACTGCAATATTGCGGCTGACATTCTGATGCTAACTGACACTTTTGACACCTTTTGAGGACTAGTGGCACTAATACAATGATCGGTGCTAAAAAATACGCACTGTCACTGTACTAACGGCACTGGCTGGAAGAGGTTAACATTAGGGGTGATCATAGGGTTAACTGTGTGCCTAGCCAGTGTTTTATTATACTGTGTTACTAGGGGAAGAGATGGAATTTATTCCCTTCTTTGCAGGGACACAAATTCCATCCTTTCCCTCCTGTTAGAATGGTGATCTGTCTTGTTTACATAGGCAGATCACAGTTCTGTGTCTCTGCCTGACGATTGGTGGGTGCCGGAGGATATGGAGTACCCTGCACCCTCCGATCGGCTTCCGGTGTGTATAATCAAAGCGGAAGCGAGCCGGTGCCCATGAGTGCCCCTTACCTAGAAGTGTTGGATAATGTATATATACAGTATATATATTAGACTTGTGCATGGCTTAAAAATTTGTTCATTTTCATTTCTTTATTTTTTGGAAATTCGAAAAATTTGGAAATTTGTGGTAATTCAGAAATTTGCGGTAATTCTGCACTGGCGTTAATTTCGAAATTCACGATAATTCAGCAATTGCGGTAATTCGGGCATTGCGTTAATTTGGAAAATCAGCAATCAGAACAGCCATAAAATCCGAAAATTCGGAAATCCAAAAATTTGAAAATAACAAAGACCATTTGAAATAATAACTAACTAATAAATAACTGTTAAATTACAGGTATTGGAATTCCCTTGAAAATATGGCTGTCAGTGATAAATTTCATACTTAAGTTCACTAACAGCCACATTTTCAAGGAAATTCCAATACCTATAATTTAATAGTTATTCAGAAAATTCGGAAATAAGAAAGAACATTTGAAATAATAACTTATTATTTCAAATGTTCTTTTTTATTTCCGAATTTCCAAATTTCCAAAATTCGTAAATAAGAAAGAACATTTGAAATAATAATAAATAACTATTAAATTATAGGTACTGGAATTTCCTTGAAAATTTGGCTGTTAGTGAACTTAAATATCAAATTTATTAAATTTGATATTTAAGTTCACTAACAGACAAATATTCAAGGAAATTCCAATACCTATAATTTAATAGTTACTTATTATTGTTTCAAATGTTCTTTCTTATTTCCGAATTTCCAAAATAAGAAAGAAAATTTGAAATAATAATAAATAACTATTAAATTATAGGTATCGGAATTTCCTTGAAATTTGGCTGTTAGTGAACTTAAAAATGAAATTTATCACTAACAGCCATATTTTCAAGAAATTCCAATACCTATAATTTAATAGTTATTTGTTAGTCAGTTATTATTTCAAGTGTTCTTTGTTATTTTCAAATTTTTGGATTTCCGAATTGTTCGAATTTATGAATTTTCGGATTTTCGGCTGTTCTGATTGCAGAATTTATGAATTACCGCAATTGCCGAATTACAGCCAATTTACGAATTACTGTGAATTTCCGAATTACCGCAATTGCAGAATTTTTGAATCTGAAAAAAGAAAATTCTGAAAATGTTGCAAGATTCAGTAAAAATGAAATTCGGAATGAAACAAATTGCACAGGCCTAATATATATACGTGACCCAGTGCACAGGTGCTGTCCTGTAGCAGTAAAATTGCTATAGGGTGTACTTGCAGTGGTTAATGGAATCTAAATCCCTTTTCCAGAAATGTTGGGAAAGATTTCTCCTACCTGTCAGGACAAGAAGCCATAGCACATCTATCAACACAGGACAACAACAAGCTAAGGCTGGATTCACACCATTGCGGTGCGAATTCCAGCCTCTCTGCTGCCGGGAAGGGATGGAGCCGCCGTTCGGCGGCTCCTGTCCGTTCCCACAGCGCAGCAGCTGCGGGGGGAGAGATGGGGGAGGAGACGGGAGCAGGGGAAAATATCCCCGTTCAGTGCGGAGTGCATCTCCGTGTTAGATGCGCTCCCACTGGACTCAATGGGCTGGGAATTCGCACCGCATTGCACAAAAAACGTGTGCGTTTTTTGTGCAATGCGGAGTGCGAATGCACCGCACAGATGTGAACTGGACACATTGAAAACAATGTGTTTTCAAGTGTCCTGTGAATTGGATGCGGTTTAAGCCGCATCCAATTCGCATAGGTGTGAACCCAGCCTAAAACACATTTTTAGCATATTGGGGGCAAGTATTATATTTGGCAGTTTTTATATTGCTGTCTGTGTCTTTTTGACCTATGACAACATTTCTCTTTATCCAAAGCCAAATAGAAAACCTTTTCCTGGAGTTTTACTTGAAGTTAAAGTACTTTGCTTTCAGTAATGCATCACCAGTCCATCTTAGACTTTCTCAGAACTCTAGCTGTCTCTGGTGGAATGAATTCCTGTGTCATAAGTCAGGAAAGGGTCTCCATACTAAATCACTAATATCTCTTCCGACAATAATTATTTCTGCCGATTGCCCTTCTTCAAATAGATTGTTCATGATGCTGTATCTAATAGGCTAATTTAGAAGCTGCACAAATGTCAAAGTACAGAGAGAACATGTTCATATAAATTTAGACATTCATTTGAGCATAAGTAAGCTTCATTTCCTAATGGATCTATTATGTTACACTACTTCTCTAAATATTCCACTAAAGAAAAAGAAACCATTTCCTAATAAATATTTAGACTGAGATGCAGGGCGCCCGTTTATACTCTCCTGACATTTTTGTTATCCACAAATCCCAGTCATATCTTCAAAGGAAAGATATGAAAATTGTGCTTAGATGTGAAGATAAAAAATTAACCAGTGTGGGAGATTAGCTTGTGGGGATCAGCTTTCTGGAGGAAAATAGTCAGCATGCAGGCAACTTTCCCCATTTCATATCCTCAGGCCGTCAATAGACGTCCTGGGATTTCAGTGGTGATATCTCAATGATGCCGGCAACTGCAGGCATCATTGAGGTATCGTTTTTTAGAGCAGGCGATTCCCATCACTGTAAGAACGTTCATAGCAGCAGTTCAGCAGTTTTATCGTTCTTACAGGCGATGGGAGGGGACACCCCCCTCCCGCCGCCCTCCGGTGGTTCTCCCGACTCACCTGAGCGATCAGTGACCGGGAGAAGGAATCGTCTGCTGCCGGATCTTGAAGCCAGAGATTTCCGAGGGACAGATGGCCCCTGGTCATCTCTATGGCTCTCAGAGGCCTGGGTGCAGGTCATGATATCACGTCCAGGTCTCCTGAAGTAAACAATGCCAGTTAAAGGAGAAGGAAAGGCTGAGATTATCTGTTTTTTTTCTGGTCTCAGCCTTTCCAGTCTAGAGGAAAGATGTAGGGTCTTACAGACCCTGCATCTCTCCATAAAGAGGACCTGCCAGCTGCCATGGTGGCTGGTAAAATCTGGACCGGATTTCACCTAATTCAGTCCACATGAGGCGACAGGTAGCATCCATCTACCACTTTGCCCCTGTGGCTGAGCAACTGTCCCAACCATACAGTGGATCCGCATTGTTCTGGAGTCTTCCCACCCGGTGTTCCACTGTGAACTTAAATGGCTGTAAGGCCAGGAACCACCTAGTCACCCGACTATTTTTCTCCCTGTTGTCACACATCCACTTCAGGGGGGCATGGTCAGTGACTAGCCTAAACGACCTACCTAAAAGGTAGTACTTCAGCACCTCTAAGGCCCACTTAATAGCCAGGCACACCTTCTCCACAATGGCATAGTTCCTCTCATGCCTGTTAAGCTTCCTGCTTAAGTAGACAACCGGGTGCTCCTCACCGTCTCTGATCTGGGACAGAACAGTGCCTAGTCCCACCTCAGAGGCGTCCATGTATACAACAAACTCCTTTGTGAAGTTTGGGGTCACGAGCACTGGTTGTACACAAAGGGCCTGATTTAACTTCTGGAATGCCTTCTCGGCTTTGGGATTCCACTTAACCATGCCCGACCCTCTACCCTTTGTCAGATCGATCAGAGGGACAGCAATGGTGGCAAAGTCAGGGATGAACCGCCTGTAATACCCTGTAACCCCCAAGAAGGCACAAACCTGTTTTTTATTCACTGGTTGGGGCCATTTTTGGATTGCCTCAATCTTATTGGTCTGGGGCTTAATCAGTCCGCGACCAATAACATACCCTAGGTATTTGGCTTCCTCCAGGCCTATGGCACACGTTTTCGGGTGGGCTGTTAAACTTGCTACCCTCAGAGAAGCTATGGCTGCTTGTACTTGGAGCAGATGCGATTCCCAATCTGGACTGTGGATGACCACATTATCCAAACAGGTGGCTGCATAGGCCCGATGCGGCCTCAAGGTTTTGTCCATCATTCTCTGGAAGGGTGCTGGGGCCCCATGCAGACCAAACAGCATTCATTTGAACTGGAAGGCTGTTTTCTCTTTTGCTGACTCCGTTAAGGGGATCTGCCAGTAGCCCTTAGTTAGGTCTAGGGTTGTTATGTACTTAGCACCTCTCAACCTGTCCACAAGTCCGTCAACCCACAGCATCGGGTATGCATCAAATTTAGACATGTTATTCAGCTTCCTGTAATCGTTACAGAACCTAATAGTGCCATCGGACTCCAGTGCACCACAAACTCTGGACAGGGAACCAGCCCTGCCATGGTCGCTGGTAAAATCCGGACCGGATCCACCTAATCCAGTCCATATGAACGCATACGAGGTGACAGGTAGCGTCCGTCTACCACTTTGCTTCGCATATTGTCACACCAAGTAAACCAATCTCTGGGACTGTAAGTGTCCAGATACATAGTACTTGATGATTATTTATTCAGTCTAAGGGCAGTCATTTTGAATGATTTCCTGTGATGTACTGTGATGTCACAAACCACAAACCACTGTGAGGAATTCCTAATGTTGATTCTGGAAATGTAACCATTGCTGATCACTTTTAGCTGCAGCTGTGTGCAGAGTCACATGTGATCATGTAATCCTACACTTCTGCCTGCAGGGGGGTGGGGGGGCGCGTCACTGGTGGGCTGGTTCTGCTGTGATTCTTCACAGTAGAAGCCGATCTGCGGGTGCCGGGCAGTCAATGTTCTCAGGCACCCACCGATCGTAAACAAGGCAGATTGCCTCTCTGATGGGGGGAAAGGATGGAGTCTGTGTCCCTGCAAAATAGGGACTAGAATCCATTACTTTCCTCAGTAAAAGCAGCACACATAGTAAGCATAAACACTGGCTAGGCATACAGTTAACCCTTTGATCGCCCTAGATGTTTAACCCCTTCCCAGCCAGTATCATTAGTACAGTGACAGTGCATATTTTTAGCACTAATCACTGTATTAGTGTCAATGGTTCCCTGCAAAGTGTCAAAAGTGTCAGTTAGTATCCAATTGTCCAGCACAATATTGCTGATTGCCACCATTACCAGTATAAACAATAAATAAATAAAAATTCCATAAATATATCCCATGGTTTATAGACACTATAACGTTCACGTAAACCAATATATATGCATTCATTGAGATTTTTTACCAAAAAATGTAGCAGAATACATATTGGCCCAAATTAATGTTTTTATTGGATGTGTTTTAAAGCAGAAAGTAAACAAAATATTGGTTTATTTTTTGCGCCATAAAATTGTTTATGGCGCAAAAAATAAAAAAGATAGTGGTGATCAAATACCACCAAAAGAAAGCTCTATTTGTGGGAAAATCATTTTTTTACATCAGTCGTTTCAGTCAGCTGTACAGAATATGGATCTTTTGACTGAATCACATTAAAGTACAACATTGTCCTATTAAAAGATAAGATTTATTTCATGTTTAACAGGTTATAGCTTCCAAGTCAGTTTGTGTAAGTGAGGTTTTTTTGTAACAATATTATTATTATTATTATACAGGATTTAAATAGTGCCAACAGTTTGTGCAGTGCTTTACAATAAAGAAGGGACACAGTACAATTACAATACAGTTCAATACAGAAGGAATAGGAGGGCCCTGCTCGTAGAGCTTACAATCTGTCTATCTGTCATATGTTATTATAATATTGGGTGCTCACTAGAGTTGAGCGGACACCTGGATGTTCAGGTTCAGCAGGTCCGGCCGAACTTCGCGGAAAAGTTCGAGTTCGGCCCCGAACTTGACCCGAACTTGACACCGAACCCCATTGAAGTCAATGGTGACCCAGGAGGTAGCCAACACTGTTTTTTGTTTGTTTGGGTTTTTTTTCTAATTGGGGTAGCCCCCAAAATATTGAGACATATTAAAAAAAAAAGATCACTATCTGCAGACAAACCCAGAGATGTTCTAGCATGGGCTCACTTTTTCCATATAAAATGTACCATGGTTTATTTTTCATGTTTCTCCTGTTACAAATTCCAATAAAGTCTTGTGGGATCCATGCTTGGTTAATTTTAATAAACGTTAGCTTGTCCACGTTTGCTGTGGACAGGCGGCTGCGCTTGTCTGTGATAACGCCCCCTGCCATGCTAAACACATGTTCAGACAATACACTGGCTGCAGGGCAGGCCAGCACCTCCAAGGCATAAAGGGCAAGCTCAGGCCATGTGGCCAATTTGGAGACCCAGAAGTTGAATGGGGCAGACCCATCAGTCAGTACGTGTAGGTGTGTGCACACATACAGTTCCACCATGTTGCTGAAATGCTGCCTCCTGCTAAGACGTTGCCTATCCGCTGGTGGTGCTGTTTGTTGTGGCGGGCTGCTGACAAAGCTTTTCCACATTTCGGCCATCCTAACCCTGCCTTTTGAGGTGCTGGCGGTGCCACAGCTGCGTTGGCGACCTCTTCCTCCTCCTCTACCTTCACCTTGTGCTTCCACTGAGCCCCCGATGTCATTTGGGAATACCCTCAGCAGCGCGTCTACCAGCATAAGAGACTGCTGCATGACTTGGGGCTCAGACTGCTTGGCTGATTTACAAGGGGCTGAGGTGAAAGACAGATGGCCATGGGGTTCAGGTGCCAACTCTGAACTTTCAGCAAGGGACCGGGTGGAAGACAATGTGAAGGAACTGGAGGCATTGTCTGATACCCAATCTACTATCGCCTGTATTTGTTCTGGCCTCACCATTCGTTGAGCGGCATTCGGGCCTACCATATAACGTTGAAGGTTCTGTCGGCTACTCGCACCTGAGGAAGATGTTTCACTTGTGTGTGTAGCTGGCACAGATCGACCACGTCCTCTCCTTGCAACAGGAGCCTCACCAACACCACCAGCACCAGCAGCACCACAACCACGTCCCTTATTTGATGCTCTCCTCATTCTGGATGCAAATGTACTATTTAGCACAAATGTATATTATTTTTTAAACCAGCAATGTCGACGCACTTTTTAATTTTGTGCAAGAAATGCACAGCAAGGTGCAAATGTACTATGTAGCATTATTTTTTATTTATTTTTAAACCAGCAATGTCAACTCACTTTTTAAATTTGTGCAAGAAATGCTCAGCAAGGTGCAAATGTACTATGTAGCACTATTTATTATTCTCTTTTTTAAACCAGCAATGTAGACACACTTTTTATTTTTGTGCAAGAAATGCACCGCTGGCCACAAATGTAGTATTTAGAATATATATTTTTTTAAACCAGCAATGTAGACACACTTTTTAAGTTTGTGCAAGAAATGCCCCGCTGCCCGCTAATGTAATATTTTGCACAAAAAAAAAAAATGAATTTGTCTAACTGCAATGTAAAAGCAGTATTTAAATATGACAAAATGTTGCCAACTGAACTAACAGAACACGATTAAAGTAGTGTCCCTGACACACAAGCAGTTGCAAGTGCAATGGCTGCAAACGCCCACCTAACAAACAGAAAAATTGCTTAGGTTTTATTTGAGGCACTTTGCTTAGCAAACTAAATGTACTCTAGCAAACAAAAATCTCCTCTAGCACCCACCCACCAATAAATCGCTGTTTTTAACAGATTTTTTAAAGCTAATCTGTCCCTCACAGCAGCAGCATCCTCTCCCTACCTCTTCCTACACTAGTATGAGATGATGTGACATACAGCACTACGTGACTCCAGCTTATATAGAGGATGGGTCACATGATGCACTGGCCAATCACAGCCATGCCATTAGTAGGAATGGCTGTGATGGCTTCTAAGGGCAAACGAGTGAAACGCTTGTTGATTGGCTGCCCTGCAGCTATTCAACAGGCGCGAAAAAATACCCAAACCCCGAACCCAGACTTTTTCTCAAATGTCCGGGTTCAGGACACGGACACCCTAAAGTCCGGTGCGAACCCGAACTTTACGGTTCGCTCAACTCTAGTGCTCACAGTTAATCTTTGACCAACATGGATAAACATTAATTTATGTTGGTTTAAAAGAGTTGAACCCCAAAATTGTTATGCACTAGATCCAATAGGAAAATACTGCACTAAATTCTCTGGATACAAGGGTTATACAAATAATATTTGAAAAAAAGCAAACTCCTATGTTACTATATACTGTGAATATCCCTGCACTGTGGTATGCTTAAATAAATTGAAATTAAATCCAATTTTGACTGCTGAAAGAAAAAGTTGTATACTCCCTTAAGAATTAGAGTGATACGTTTCTGCGCTGTCTGTGCTCAATACAATATATAGAATCATAAAAAAACTACAATATCTACCATGTAATCAACAACATCTGTTATTACAAATGACAAAACATTATAATAAAAGTTCATAAGGTGCTGTGATTCTTCAATGTTGCGATGATTCCTTTAAAGTTGCATCTGTGCAGAAAAAGTTCTTTCCTGACATACTCCATGGCAGCATTTGTGTGGGTTAGCCCCGCCTCCATTGCTACCCTATAGGACTCCACTCCTATACATCTTTGCTTCCAGCCAACGGCCGCGTTCCTTTTTTGTCCTCCTCCATAGTACCTAGTTGATGTTTCTTCTACATAAGTCATCTCCTCCCGCAATCAGGACCATCCAAATGACCAAGAAGAGCCCTCCGATAAGCCCTAGCTACTAGCGGGTTATGGAGTGTATAAGCAGAATAAGCGCTGGAAGAGCTAAAAGCCTGGCTGTTGACAGGCAAGTGGACACCAGCTAGATAGCCTAGCTATTAGCAGGTGGCCCTATCTGCTCCAAGTCCGGCGTGCTTGACGTTTCCTTGCCAGGCATGATCGTGGGAAGGAGTGGTGAGATATATATATCGCTTATGGCAGCTGTTTGTATTTCTTTGTTGTCTACATACTTTGCTTCCATGGTGCCAGCGTCCCCTCAGTCATGGTGGCTGGTTCTTTCTCTGGATGCTCTCTCTGGCTGCTCTCTTCAGGGTCGCCCCCATGACTGCCCTGTGCATGCGCAGGGGTGGAATGAGAGTGAGGCTTGGTTCGTGCATGTGCACGAACACCGCAGTATGGCACTGGCGGTGACATCACGGAGGTACCTCATTTAAACCACAGATGACCTGCAAGCATCGGGAATGCTTGCGGGCATATATGGAAACTTCCCCAGGCTACCAGGGCACTGTCCTTCCTTGGGCGCTGACCTGGCTATCTCTTTTTCTCCTGTAGTCTCCTGCTGACTCTACAGGATTATGAATGCTTCACTGCCCCCTGGTGGCCAGCCCTCTCACAGCAGGTACACATATGGGGGCTTCTCCCCTCTAGGCATTGCCTCCTGGGGGGAGGGGGGGAAGGGGTAAATCAGCACCTGTGTCTTATTGTTGCCTTGTGTGTCTCTCTCTCTTTTCTCTTTTTTTTCACAGCCCTTCCAGGTCTGATCCTCAGTGCAGTTCTCACAAAGGAAGCGTCTTGTCTAAGTCGCACCGCTGGCATTCCTCCTCCAGATCCAGGCACCACGGGTCACTCTCTAGATCGATGCACCACAGTAAAGGCCCGTCACGCCACCCCACATTTCGTTCCAGCAGGGTGACTGGGAATATCTGTTGGGGGTTTAGGGCCCGGGTCCAAGCTGGAAGATCCCTCTGTGACCTCTGTTACACTAAGGTGGCGAGTGAGAGGTAAAGCACAGACCAGCAGCTGGAATCCCTAGTAAAACAGGTTGTGAGGGAATCCCTGAAGGAGAGGGAAACCGTCCAGTCCCACGAACCGCTGCCGGAGCTGTTACGCCACTCACCCACGGAAGAGGCGCAAGTCCAAGACATATGGGAGTCTTCTCAACCAAGTTGCCCTTTCGCTGCTCTCTCAGACATTGAGTTAGACATAGAAGACCCAGGGATGGGCTTCAAATTTGCTTTGGTTTCCTCCCTGGTGAGAGCAGTGAGAGAAGCCCTGAATTGGGAGGAAGCAGTGGTTTCCCCTCCCAAACAGGACATTTTTTTAAAAAACTAACAAGGGGCACCAGAACTTCCCTCTCCTTACTGAATTGGGTGAAATAATCTCTGATGAGTGGAGCAAAGCGGAGAAGAGCTCCATGCTACCTAAAATATTAAAGCTTTATACCTTCAAGGAGGAGGAAGTTAAGCATCCAGAGTCGGCACCATTGGTGGATGCAGCCTTGATGAGGCTAGTTAGGCATGTGACCCTTCTGTTGGAAGATACAGTTTCCTTTAAAAATCCCCTGGAGAGATGGATCGACTCCGACCTATCTGACAGCAGGCATGGAGTGCAAACTAGCACTGGGCTTAGCCACAATGTCCAAAGCTACGGAGATCTGGACAGACAACGTCAATGAGACTCTCAGAGGCATCTCTGGTGAAGTGGCTAGGAGCTCGCCTATCCAGGAACTAAGACTGGCATCCGCCTTTCTGGGGGAGGCTTCCACTGACATCATCTGCCTGGTGGCTCAGGTTATGCTTTCGGCAGTTAACGCCAAGCGCGCCCTTTGGCTCCACCCGTGGCTGGCTGACCCAACTTCAAAACAGGTTTGGTACCGAATTCCCTGTGGGGGTTGCTCCCTCTTCATCAACAAATTGGATAGCGCCATAACCTGGGTCACAAATGGCAAGACGGACCAGAGATGGGCCTTCCCGTGGCCAGGGCATTTATTCACCTCTCTTCATGGTACAGAAGAAGAACAGCACATGGAGACCTGTCATAGATTTGACCCATCTCAACCGCTTCATCAAAAAAGAGAAAATCAAAATGGAAACTTTATCCACGATCCAGCAGTCGGTCCAACCAGGAGAGTGGCTAGTGCCTACAGATCTAAAAGATGATTACTTCCAAGTTCCAGTGGCAGCGGATTTTCAGCAGTTCCTTCAGTTTACCATAGGCCAGCTTTACTTACAGCTTCTCCTCATGTCATGTCCAAAGTCTTGCTGGCTGTCATAGTTCTGTTGAGAGTCAGAGGTATTCATCTCCATCACTACTTAGATGATCTCCTCCTTCTGGCACAATACAGAAGTCAACTTATAGAAAAAAGGGGCCTGATCATCTCAACTCTTTGAGAGTTTCGGTGGCTCCTGAATCTAGAGAGGAGTCACTTGGAGCCTTCACAGTCCCTCATGTTTCTCGGAGCCCCCTTTGACACAGTGAGAGGCACCATCTCCCTTCCCGAGGGAAAAAGTGTCTGTGGTCTGAGAGAGAATTTGCCTGGCGCTATCTTCATCTCATTTCCCTGCCCTCCAGTGCCTGAAGGTGATCGTCACCATGTGTTAGGAAAAGGAACAATTTCTGGCGCCAAATGGGCCTATTTAAACCTGGAGACTTCTGAGAACAAGTGCTGCTCGCTCTACAGCGTTCCCGACCTGTAAGCCTCGGCTCCGGATACCTGTTCCCGTGTTGTTCTGCCTCCTGTTGACCTGGCTTGTCCTGACCTGCTGTCTGCTACCTGCACCGACCCCGGCTACCCACGACCATCCGATTGTCTGCTCCCTTGTACCTCTGCTGCCTGCCTGTTGCCGACCCAGCCTGAACGAACATCTTTCTACCTGCACGTCTCCTGGAGCATCGCTACATCATCGGTGACCCTCCAGCCCTCGTGCCATCCCGCACTCTTGGGCCTCTGTCTCCACTACCAGGGGTCCTTGAATCGGGTGCGCAAGAGCGGTTGTTCCCTGCACAAGACAGACTCCACCGTCAGGTACGTGACAGAAGCGAGCAGCCATGACTGAGTCTGTGCAGGGAACCCGCTCCGCCATGGATGACCTATGTGCACATCTTGCCGGCCTGACCCAAGCCGTTAAGAACCTACAGGAAGGATACACCCGGTTGGAAGAACGGGTACAGGAACTTTCTGCCCCGACCACCGGTGCTCCTGCGGGCCGTACCATCGTGGCCCTGCCGTCGGAACCCAAGGTCCCGCTGCCGGACAAATTCTCCGGGGACCGACGCAAGTTTCGGGTCTTTCGGAGTGCGTGCGATCTATACCTGGGCCTGCAGCAACGCACGTTCTCTCTG
>BLSH010337824.1:412697-424273 GCA_018402905.1 Glandirana rugosa | reverse complement strand
AGAGGCAATTGGTCCTATCCCAGTCCCCCTGGGTGGAAGGCTGGTCTCTTTCACAGGTCCTGGTACCCGAAGTCGTCACTACGTACCTTTTGGCCCACCTAGGCGTCTCTTCTTCCGTCTAGGTCGAGTTTTCGGTGGGCCAAATAGAAGGAGAATTGACCCTTACCAGGGTCTTTAGAACCTGGGTTGAAGAACCTCCCCGTTCGGTTAAAATTTAGAAATCACCTTTCGGTTTGTGCTAGCGGACCAGCCTCAAGGTCGAGGGGGGCGGAAGAAAATAGTATTCGGAGGAACAACCTCAGGGACAACACCATTCACTCGGCCACCCAGCAGTCCCCATTCTGGGCCAACTATGGGTTCCACCCTACGTTCCTGCCCGACCTGAATCCGGAAAGTTCTGTCCCGGCAGCGCAAGCTATTACAAGCTTCCTCCAATCTAACTGCAAGACTCTACAGGAGACTCTATCGAAAGCTCGGGACTCCAACAAGGAGGCTTATGATAAAAGAAGGCGGGGGGAGCTGGAACTCCGACCAGGCGATCGTGTTTGGCTTTCCACTAAAGATTTAAAATTGGCTTGCCCCTCCAAGAAGTTGGGTCCAAGATTTCTGGGACCATTCCCAGTTAAGAGGAAGATAAACCGGGTGGCTTTTGAGCTGGATCTGCCTTCTTCTCTGCGGATCCACCCGGTTTTCCATGCATCACTGCTGAAGCCCATGGTCCTGGACACTTTCTCTGGTCGGAAGGTGGGTCCCCCTGACCCTATCCTGGTTAACGGAGAGGAGGAGTTTGAAGTGGAGGCCATCTTAAATTATCGCCGGAGAGCCGGAGGAACCCAGTACCTGATTAAGTGGAAGGGGTTCGGCCCAGAGGAGAACTCCTGGGAACCTGAAGAAAACATCCACGCCCCCGGACTTATCCAGACCTTTAAAAGAAGTCGCCAGAGTGGTGATACCCGGTAAGGCATCCGGAGGCTGCCCCTTGGGGGGGGGGCAATGTTAGGAAAAGGAACAATTTCTGGCCAAATTCTGGCATTTCCGTGGTGGTGCGCACATTTGCGCGCGTGCGCGCGCTCCCGTGCGCGTTCGCGCGCTCCCGTGCGCGCGCACGCGCCGGAAACGGCGCCAAATGGGCCTATTTAAACCTGGAGACTTCTGAGAACAAGTGCTGCTCGCTCTACAGCGTTCCCGACCTGTAAGCCTCGGCTCCGGATACTGTTCCCGTGTTGTTCTGCCTCCTGTTGACCCGGCTTGTCCTGACCTGCTGTCTGCTACCTGCACCGACCCCGGCTACCCACGACCATCCGATTGTCTGCTCCCTTGTACCTCTGCTGCCTGCCTGTTGCCGACCCAGCCTGAACGACCATCCTTCTACCTGCACGTCTCCTGGAGCATCGCTACATCATCGGTGACCCTCCAGCCCTCGTGCCATCCCGCACTCTTGGGCCTCTGTCTCCACTACCAGGGGTCCTTGAATCGGGTGCGCAAGAGCGGTTGTTCCCTGCACAAGACAGACTCCACCGTCAGGTACGTGACACCATGGCTGCCACAATCCCCATGTGATGTGGGCACGGTGGTGGATGCAGCCTTTCCAGAAAGGGTTTCTCTAACTATGGAGGTCAGACAGCTAGAACCAGCGCATCTACCTTAGCTGGGGCACTCATTGCCTAGCGGAAGTGGCACAGGGCAGCAACATTCTAGAACTCCAGGCCACGTTCCAGGCCTTACAAGCATTTCGCCATCTAATGATAAAGGCCTCTGTGATGCTCAGATTGGACAATACAACTGCAGTGGCCTACATAAGGAGGCAGGGTGGAACCCACAGCGTGTCCCTGCTACAGAAGATGGAGCCAATTGTGGTCTGGACTCAGAAGAACTTGTCCAACATTTCAGCAGTCTACATACCCGTGATCCAGAATGTTCAAGCAGATTTCCCCTCTCGATTCCAGATGGACAACGAGTGGGCTCGCTACAAAGAGGTGTTTGCGTGGCTCTTGACCCTGGAGTTTTCACCAGAAATCAACCTCAGGAAAATGGAGAATTCCTTATCAAATACTTACCGTAATTTTCCTTTCCTTATGGACTCCATGGCAGCAGGAGTTCCCTCCCAATATCTGGAGTAGGCTAGTAACAGAACACAGCCGCCGGCTCAAAGCAAAGATTTATGGGAGTGGGGTCCTATAGGGTATACAGTTCCCAATGCACGGCTAATGTGTAAGGTGAAGTCTACAGGCTTGGAAAGATCAGTTTGTAAATGGATAGAAAACTGAAGACCATATTAAGTAGTGATTAATGATTCATACTCTGAATGGTCTAAAGTTATCAGTGGTGTGCCCCAAGGTTCAGTGTTAGGACCCTTACATTTTAATATCTTTATAAATGATATAGGGTCTGGGATTTAAAGTACCATTTCAGTGTTTGCAGATGACACCAAGCTATGAAGTGGAATAACGTCCTTACAGGATGTCTCCAACATACAAGCTGACCTCAATGCACTGTTTAATTGGGCGACTATGTGGCAAATGAGGTTTAATGTAGATAAATGTAAATCTGTGCACTTGGGGGCTAAGAATATGCATGCATCATACATACTAGGGGGAGTACACCTGGGTGAATTCATAGTGGAGAAGGATCTGAGGGTTTAAGAAGATCATTAGCTTAAAATTGGCATGTAATGCCAAGCTACGGTTTCCAAAGCGAGCAAAATTCTTTCTTGTATTAAGAGAGAGACATCATTTTGCCCCTGTACAAATCATTAATAAGACCTCATCTGGAATATGCAGTTCAGCTTTGGCCACCAATTCTCAAAAAGGATATCGGGGAACTGGAGAAAGTGCAGAGAAGGGCAACCAAACTGATGAGAGGCATGCAGGAGCTCAGCTATGAGGAAAGATTAGAGGAAGCAAATGTATTCTCTCTTGATAAGAGGAGATTAAGGGGGATATGATCAACATGTACAAATATATAAGTAGTCCATATAGTGAACTTGGTGTTGAGTTATTAACTTTAAATCGGATGTATGCTGACATTAATTAAAAAAAAAACCTGTAAGCCAAAGGCATAATGAGCTAGTATGCACCACCTACTAACTCATTATGAAATACTTACCTAAAAACGAAGCTCCCGCACCGTCTCCCAGTCACCGCAGTGGGAGCTGACATTTTCCCTGCGGTGTTTCTTCCGGGTTTGCGGCTCCGGCGCTGTGAGTGGCCGGAGCCTAGGGATGTCACTCCTGCGCATGCGCGCAGGAGCCCTTCTTTCCGACAAGGTTTCCGGCAAGGTCTAACGCGATATGCCGGGCCTTCTCCAGGACTTCACTGCGCATGCACTTTGACATCAGGGGTTGCATGCAAGGTGAATATCTCCTAAGCCGTACAGGTTTAGGAGATATTCATTTTACCTACAGGTAAGCCTTATTATAGGATTACCTGTAGGTAAAAATCAGCAAACAGGGGATACAACCGCTTTAAGGTCATCCTAGAGGACAAGGGGGCACTCTTTAAGTCTAGAGGAAAAAAGATTTAATCTCCAAATACAGAAAGGTTTCTTCATGATAAGAGCTGTGAAAATGTGGAATAGACTCCCTCCAGAGGTGGTTCTGGCCAGCTCAGTAGATTGCTTTAAAAAGGCCTGGATTCTTTCCTTAACCACTTCAATACCATGCACTTAGAACACTTCCCTACCAGACCAATTTTCAGCTTTCAGTGCTGTTGCGATTTGAATGAGAATTGCGCGGTCGTGCGACGCTGTACCCAAACAAAATTTTTATCATTTTGTTCCCACAGATAGAGCTTTCGTTTGGTGGTATTTGATCACCCCTGCGTTTTTTATTTTTTGCGCTATAGAAAAAAAAAAGACCGAAAATTTTGAAAAAAAAAAAAAACATTTTTCTTTGTTTCTGTCACAAAAAGTTTGTATAAAGTACATTTTCTCCTTCACTGACGGGCACTGATGTGGCTACACTGATGGGCACTGATGAGGCTACACTGACGGGCACTGATGAGGCAGTACAGATTGGCACTCATGAGGTGGCACTGATAAGGTTGCACTGATGATGGGGCACATATACAGCACTGATGGGCGGCACTGACAAGCAACACTGATGGACACTGATACGTGGCACTGATATGTGGCACTGATGGACACTCCTAGGCGGCACTGATAAGTGGCACTGGGCACTGATGGGCACTGATAGGTGGCACTTTTAGGTGGCACAGGTGGGCACTTTTAGGTGGCAAAGGTGGGCACTGATAGGTGACACAGGTGGGCACAGGTGGGCACTTATAGGTGGCAGTGGTGGGCACAGGTGCAACAAGCACTGTTAGGGATGGCACTGGCAGGCATCATACATGGGCACAGTGCCATCCCTACAGTGCACAATAATGCCCTTACCTGGTGGTCTAGTGGGGGCTCCCTGGTGGTCCTGGGTGGCCTCTGATTTCCTTCCCTGGTGGTCCTGGGCGGCCTGTGTGTGATGTCCGGGGGGGGCTCCCAGATGGTCCTGATCCGGCTCCCTGGTGGTCCAGTGGGGTGATCCTGAGGGTGGCTGCGCTGATAAATGTTCAGCGCAGCCCCCCCCCTGTCAGGAGAGCAGCCGATCGGCTCTCCGTTGCTCAGGTCTGCAGACCTGAGCAGAGGAAAAGCCGATCAACGGCTCTTCCTATTTACACTGTGATCAGCCGTGATTGGTCACGGCTGATCACAGGGTAAAAGGCTTCGGATCAAAGCCTTTTACCTCGGTCGGTAATGCGGTGGGTCAGCCTGACCCACGGCACCACCGATCGCCGCGATGCGCGCCCCCGGGGGCGCGCGATCGCGGATTATCCTGAGGACGTCAATAGACGTCCAGTCAGAATAATGAGCCACCCACCCGGACGTCATTTGTCAATGCGCCGGGTGGGAAGTGGTTAATGTACATAATATAACTGGGTACTAACATTTATTGGTAAAGTTGATCCAGGGAAAATCTGATTGCCTCTCAGGGGATCAGGAAGGAAAGTTTTCCCCCCACTATAGAAAATTGGATCATGCTTTGCTGGGGTTTTTTGCCTTCCTCTGGATCAACTGTATATATGGCAAAGGGTGGGACTTTAAATGAAGTGTGTGCTTGCAAAGTGCATGATTAAACATATATTTATTCATGCATATAATTAAATAGAATATCTGCATACATAAACATGATTACATGGGATATTGCTGTAGCAGTTCATATTATACATAGTGATGAAGTACATGATATATTGTTACATGCATACATGAGTAAAAAATAGCGGGTAAATTGGCCAAGTAATGGCAATCCCTGTCTGCATGGAACTGCAGTAATGGCATAGTAAACTGTTCTAGCAACCAGAGACATGCATAATACTAGTAAACCAAGATGAAATGAGTATACAGTGCATCTTTATCTCAACGCGTTTCGCAAGCTCCGCTCGCTTCCTCAGGAGTGGATGCAGGGTATCTAGAAAACATATTGTAAAAATAAGTACACCAAAAAATGTATGGTTATGGTTCGGTAGAAGCTGAGGGCCCATTGGGACCCCATACTTACAATTGAGTCACTTGGCTCCAAAGGCTGAACCCAAACGGGCGACCGCAAGAAAGCACTTGGCCTGGGAGCAGAGGGGGCGGGGCAAGCTACACCCACCAGGAGACCAGATGGGGGACCCACATGATGAAGGAAAGGTGAGTGGCCCTGAGTGACCCCCAAAAAAATCAACAGCGATGCATGGCTGTAAAGGAGTATATCAATAATAAATGCAACTTGATCATATGATCCTTAATGCAAAGATAAGAAATTGTGTGAACAGGGGATAACTAAATTGCATGGCTGGACTAATGGGTGTAAGATGAATAAGATGAAAGAAATAAGGAGATGTCAAAAGGTCAAAGGGGTAAAGGACAAAGGAAAAAAAGGGGAATAAGGAAGAGGGAACAGGGGGTGAAGTGAAAGGAAAGTTGAAGGAATGAAAATTGAATGGAAAAGGTGAATGTCATGTGCAGATAGGAGGAAAGGGCAAGTGAGACTACAAAAACAAAACACCATTTATGGGACTTTAAAGGCAGATATGACAACCATGTTTAATTCAATAAAAGGCTAGTGTGAATGTTATTATATGTGTCCATAACATTCATACAGCATTTTGTGTGTGTATTTGTATACTCTGTGGACCTTTTGCAATAAATTTGCCACATTAGCCTTTTATTGAATTATACATGAATGTCATATTTGCCTTAAAAGTCCCATAAAGGGGGTTTTGTATGTTTGTTTCTCCAAGGGTCCCCTGCCACCTTCCAAACACATCCAACCAATCAAAATTTGCAAGAATCCTAGTTTTTCCTCAGGCATAGTAGGAAGAAAACAATAGGAGACCACAGAGTAGTAGCACTAAAATCTTGCCATTTATTATATATATATTATATTTACAAAAATCACAGGGTAAATAAAGCATTTTATGCCTTGCCGTTGTGCACCGGCGGGAATAATTATGTCAAGTGCAGTGCATGTTTCATCTACAAATGGATATCTTTAGGGGCCAAGTAACTTACTGAAGAAGTCCATACCTCACTGTTTCAGAAGAAACAGTGAGGTATTAGATGTTTTATGTACCCTGTGATTTTTGACACTATAACATATATATAATAAATGGCGAGATTTTAGCGATACTACTCCATGGTTTCCTATTGTTCTCTTCCTATTAACCCTGAGGAAAAGCTGAGATTCTTGAGAATTCTGGATTGATTGGAAGTGTTTGGAAAGTGCCAGTGGACCATTGGAGTGACCTTACATACAGTATGTGTTCAAGCGCTTGTGATCTCTTTTGTTTGTAAATTGGAGGGAGCTCAGGGAACATCCATTTGCTGATACTACCTTGTGAATAAATCTGAAAGCATTGCTTCTGGTCTCAGCACTGTCATTTCCAGCTGTTGTTGCCACAGATGAAGCTGATTAAGTAATAGGATGATACGCTTCATTGCTGTCCATAGATGACATTAAAGCCGGGTACACACTATTCGTTTTTTTTTCGTTCAACCCTGCGTGTTGAATAAAAGAAAACTAACAGCTCTGGTCGGAGCCACTGTACTAACCATGTGAGGTTCAGCGATCTCCCCCGCTGAGCTGTTGTGTTCTGACAGGGGGCCCCCCACCAGAACACTCCGAACAGCGCTCTCTGCCACAGACCAACATACAATACATACGGGCCAAATTTTTAACTGGCCTTTGTCTCCCAGCATTCGGCCCGTGTGTAGCGGGCTAAGGGTCTAATAGACCCCTGATGTCTCCTTAAAGATAATATGATATCACATAAGGGCTATTTGCCCCCTATATTATAGTAATAAAGTAAAAAAAAAGTTGTTATAATTAAAGTAACAAATAAACAAACAACTCAGTGCACATACATACATAAACATGCTCATTGCGGGAGCCTAGGCATGAAAAGCACAACGCATATAACGTGTTACTGCACATGCCATAGTGAGAGAAATAATTCTAGGGTTAGTATTATTATCTTAACTCTAAACTGATAACATGCAAGGGCTTTTTAAACATCGCCTATAGAGAATTTTGTGCGCCAGAGTTTATCACCGTTTAATGGACACACACAATTTTAAAGGGGTTGTAAACCCTTGTTTTTTTATAAAAATAACAAACATGCCTATACTTACCTTATCTGTGCAATTGTTTTGCACAGAGCAGCCCTGATCCTCTTCTTCTGGGGTCCCTCACTGATGCTTCAGGCCCCTCCTCTTCATCAGGTGCCCTCGTGGAAAGCCGCTTTCCCTGGTGCACCCGTGCGGGTTCACTCCTGAGTCCTGCTGCTGCGTCCATTGACTCAGGCAGTGGGACTTGGCCCCGCCCACACTCCTGTGTCACTGCACTTGATTGACAGCAGTGGGAGCTAATGGCTCCCACTGCTATCAACAAAAATAGATCAAATCTCATGTGCTGTGCGGTTGGCCTGGGTGGAATCAATGGTACTTCTGTATGGTTGCTACTGTATGGACAATGCACGCCCTGCTACCTTAAGCTGGATACACACTATCCAATTTTCTGTTGATTTTTTCCTTCTCATTTACCAAAACCAAAGAGAACAAACCAATTTGTATATAATCAGGCAGGCCCTTGCACTACATGGTTTTGGTAAATCTGAAGGAAATCTGACAACAAAAGTTGGAAAGAGTATATGAGGTCTTAGACAACTTGGGGAAGTGCTAGAACATACAGCAACATCTATTTGTTTTTGTTTTCTGTTCCTGCTGCTATCACTCTGTCCAATGAGGAGAGAGACATCGGCTGGAGCAGTTGGGCTCGTACACATCGCTGGATCGGATCGGGCTCAGGTAAGAAAAAGGGGGGTCTGGGGGGAGCTGCAGCTCAGAAGGTTTTTCACCTTAATGCGTAGAAAGCATTAACCGGTTCCCGACCGTGTGCAGTATATTTACTGCTGCAAAGTGGCAGCGCTCAGTGAATCGCCGTATATAAGCGGCGGCTCTTGCGTGCACAGCTAGCGGGCAGGAGCGCAGTGCCGGCGGCACGCTCTTGTGCCCGCCGCACTCTGCAGAAGTGTGCCTGAGGCTCGGGAGGACCCGATGTCCGCCGGTGACCCGCGATGACCTGCCAGAGAGAAAGAACGGGGAACGGCCGATGTAAACACGGAGGTTCCCCGCTCTGTCAGTGGGAATGTAAGAGATCTACTAATCCTTGTCACTGGGATCAATTAGATCTCTTATACCTATGGTAGCCCAGCCCCCTCACAGTTAGAACATGCCTAGGGAACACAGTTAACCCCTAGATCTCCCCCTACATGTTAACCCCCTTCGCGGCCAATGACAATTATACAGTAATCAATGGATATTTAAATTTCTGATCGCTGTATAAATGTCATTGGTCCCAAAAAAGTGTCAAAAATGTCCGACATGTCTGCCCCAGTATTGAATTCCCGATAAAAATCGCAGATCACCACTATTACCAGTAAAAAAAAAAACTTAAAAACGCCAGAAACTAATTCTCATGGTTTGTAAATGCGGCAACTTTTGCGCAAACCAATCAATAAACGCGATTGCAATTTTTTTTACCAAAAATATGAGGAAGAATATAAATCGGCCGATATATTTTATATATATATTTTTTTTTGATATGTATTTTAGCAAAAAGTAAGAAATATTAGGCTTTTTTTTGCAAAATTTTTACTCTTTTTTGTTTATAGCGGTGATCAGAAAAGATGCAGAGGTGATCAAATACCACCAAAAGTAAGCTCTAAAAAAAGGACGCAAATTTTGTTTGGGTACAACGTCGCACGACTGCGCAATTGTCAGTTAAAGCGACGCAGTGCTGAATTGCAAAAAGTGCTCTGGTCCTAACATGTGAAATCCTTCCGGGGGTGAAGTGGTTAAGGTGAAAAAACTTGAGGCTTTACAACCACTTTAAACCTTAACATGGTTGGTATCTATTTACTCAATGCTTCCTCTTTTTTATATTTTCTCAAGAAATGTGTAAAATATTGTGTTTGTGTGCATTAAAATTATTATTATTTAAAAAAAAAACAAAAAAAAACCACCTGCAGCCGAGAGGGAGGAGCCGCTGACCAAGATGGCCGTTGGGTGAAGATCCTCTCCACATGGAGACACACGCCGTCCCTACAATAAGGATATCAGATGCCGTGGTCAGAAAAGCTGCGTAAGCAATAGCCTGGCTGAGTAATTGGAGTTCCCTTACGAGCAGAGGAGCGAGAGCGATAGGGAAGGAGGAGGAAGGAGGTGGAAAGAACCGGAGATCTGGTGGTGCCTCGTCCGGTCCTCCGACGCCGAATTCCCTGAAGCAAACCCGCCCTGGTAGAAGCGCTACAGACCCCATACGGACGCCATCTCGGATCCATACATAGAGCCTTGTTCGGCTCTCTGACACTCAGCCCGTCGACGGAAACCCGCTCTGCTGGAAGCGTTGAGCGGTGTCTCGCCCCATAGATCTCGCTTGGACCCTGCCTTGAGTGACACACTGGGACTGAGCAAGTGCAGGTAAAGGGTCTCTGTACCCCCCATAGGACAGCATACGGGAGTGAAGTCGCGGGTGTCCCCCGAAGGGGAGAGCTGGTGAGTGATCGGCACCTGTTTGGGGTATATTACAAAGGACAAAGGACAAAAAGAAGGAAGAAGAAAAAACTAACAAATATAAAAGGAGGGTGGTAATAGACAATAAGGACTGAACCGGGCCAAATACAGCCCATAGATTGGGCAATATATATATAAAGTATACATTGAAGGAAGGAGGGAGACATAAAGTAGGGCTAATACGGAGGAGAGATGGACAGAATATGAGTTGATATACTGGCTGTATTGAAATAGTGGATAATATTATATCCCGGTGGGAGTGGAAAAGTATACAACCCCTAATAATCCTTACAACCACGATATTTACAGTGCATTCTCATCACCACCATTACCCCTACCTATCGCCCTGACAAAACCCCAAAAATCTAATCAAGAAATAGCAAGATGCCTGGAAAATCTACTCAATCCCAACAAGGAAAAAAAGGCGCATCTAATAATATAAATAAAACTAACAAATCTCAAACACAAAAACCAGATATAAAGGGCTATTTTAACCAATCACAGAATCAACACGAGGTGTCAGGAATAGAAGAAAATAATTCATCCTCAAGTTCGTTAGACCTAGAACAGACAACACAAACCTCCTTAACAACACTACAAAGACCCCTAGTAGGTATAGAAGAAATGGAGAAAGGTACTTGGGACATACAAGCCTATATTAGATCGCTACCTACTAGGGAGGATATGGACAGATATGTGTACAGACTGGAAACATCATACAAGACGGAAATACAAACACTAAAAAACTCCCTACAAGACACACAGGACAAGGCTAACATAATGGAGGGGAAAATACAAGTTTTGGAACAGAAAATAAATTAATACGAGATCAGGAATAAAGAGCAGGAAACATGTCTAAAACGGGTTATGACAAATATAGATGACTTGGAGAACAGAAATAGGCGGAATAATATAAGAATCAGGGGGTTACCGGAAACAATAGGACCAAGGGATCTACTGACTACAGTTCAAACCATATTTAAATCCATACTCCAAAACCCCTCCATGGAAGAGATAACAATAGAAAGAGTACATAGATCATCAGGCCCTAAAAACCCAAGCTTTACTAAACCCAGAGATGTTATCTGCAAAATACATCACTATCACATAAAAGAAAAAATCATGATAACCGCAAGACAACAGAAAAATATTGATTTTGAGGGAACACAAATCATTTTACTGCAAGACCTATCGAAACATACTCTGGCTTTGAGGAGAGCAGCAAAACCGCTATTGGAAGCTATGAGAGAAAGACAAATTCTTTACAAATGGAAATATCCATTCCAAATTCACGTTTATTACAAGGATCAATTAGCAATATTTAAAGACATAGAAGATCTTCCCAAGTTCCTAAATCAACTCCAGTTACCCAACATAGAACTACCACAATGGCCAGAGAAATTTTTTTTTTTTAAAGAGACCGGTAACACCATCAAGATACAACCCATTGACCTCAACTAAATCCTTGAACC
>BLSH010337824.1:394780-404913 GCA_018402905.1 Glandirana rugosa | reverse complement strand
AAGAATATCGGATCCGGTAGAAATACATCTCGTTGTTAAGAAAAAAAGTCTAGGAGTCTCTCAATAAATAGTACTCCACGGTACAATTTGAAGGTCACTGGTCATACTCTCTCACTCTCGCTATTGTGGTTTAAATTGTGTGGACGAGGGGTAAGTGTAGACTCTGGAACATTGTGATTGTTCAGTGTACTGTAGCCCCTCCCTTTTACCGATTAACCCGGGTTAAACCTGTAAAAATGAATCCCCACATGAGACCGTCCCTAAATTCTCCTCGTGGGTGCGGCTTTTTTTGCCGCATCCCAAGGGGGTTTTAGGTATGGACATGGGGACAAGGTGCTTTGGGGTGGGGGGCGCAGAGCCCCCCCTGCCCCAAAGCACCCATACTCCCCATGTTGAGGGCATGCGGCCTGGTGCGGTCCAGGAGGGGGGGGCCGCTTGCTCGTCCCCACCCCCCTTCCTGGCCTGCCAGGCTGCGTGCTCGGATAAGGGTCTGGTATGGATTTTGGGGGAACCCTACGCCGTTTTTTTCGGCGTGGGTGCTCCTCTTAAATCCCTGCCAGAGTACACCCCTAAGTAAAAATGTCCAAATTGGGCCCAATTAGCCATTTTCCCTCCCCGATGTCATGTGACTTGTTAGTGTTACAAGGTCTCAGATGTGAATGGGGAGCAGGTGTGTTAAATTTGGTGTTATCGCTCTCACTCTCTCATACTGGTCACTGGAAGTTTAACATGGCACCTCATGATAAATAACTCTCTGAGGATCTGAAAAAAAGAATTGTTGCTCTACATAAAGATGGCCTAGGCTATAAGAAGATTGGCAAGACCCTGAAACTGAGCTGCAGTACAGTGGCCAAGACCATACAGCGGTTTAAAAGGACAGGTTCCATTCAGAACAGGCCTCGCCATGGTCGACCAAGAAGTTGAGTGTATGTGCTCAGCGTCATATTCAGAGGTTGTCTTTGGGAAATAGACGTATGTGTGCTGCCAGCATTGCTGCAGAGGTTGAAGGGGTGGGGGGTCAGCCTGTCAGTGCTCAGACCATAAGCAACACACTGCATCCAGTTGGTCTGCATGACTGTTGTCCCAGAAGGAATCCTCTTGATGATGCACAAGAAAGCCCACAAACAGTTTGCTTAAGACAAGCAGACTAAGGACATGGATTACTGGAACCATGTCCTGTGGTCTGATGAGACCGAGATAAACTTATTTGGTTTAGATGGTGTCAAGTGTATGTGGTGACAACCAGGTGAGGAGTACAAAGACAAGTGTGTCTTGCCTACAGTCAAGCATGGTGGTGGGAGTTTCATGGTCTGGGGCTGCATGAGTGCTGCCAGCACTGGGGAGCTACAGTTCTGAGGGAACCATGAGGGAACCATGAATGCCAACATGTACTATGACATACTGAAGCAGAGCATGATCCCCTCCCTTCGGAGACTGGGCCACAGGGCAGTATTCCATTATAACAACCCCAAACACACCTCCAAGATGACCACTGCCTTGCTAAAGAAGCTGAGGGTAAAGGTGATGGACTGGCCAAGCATGTCTCCAAACCTAAACCTTATTGAGCACTTGTGGGACATCGTCAAGCAGAAGGTGGAGGAGCGCAAGGTCTCTAACATCCACCGGCTCTGTGATGTCGTCATGGAGGAGTTAAAGAGGACTCCAGGGGAAATCTGTGAGGCTCTGGTGAACTCCATGCAGAGAGTTAAGGCAGTGCTGGAAAATAATGGTGGTCATACAAAATATTGACATTTTGGGCCCAATTGGGACATTTTCACTTAGGGGTGTACTCACTTTTGTTGCCAAAGAAGTGTTGTTTAGACACTAATGGCTGTGTGTTGAGTTATTTTGAGGGAATAGCACATTTACACTGTTATACAAGCTATACACTCACTACTTTACATTGTAGCAAAGTGTAATTTCTTCAGTGTTGTCACATGAAAAGATATAATAAAATATTTACAAAAATGTGAGGGGTGCACTCAGTTTTGTTAGATACTGTATATATGTATATTTATATACACTTGGAGGATAATCCCGGAGGAATAAGCTAAGAATGTTTAATAGTCTATAGCTTATAGTTTAATAGCTTACAACGCTGGTTGAAGCAAGGCTGCCTCCTAGAATGGGATGGAAAACTGAACACTGCAATAGAAAAAGGTAAGGGGAAGGAGAGGCGTTAAGCCACCAATAGTGTAGCATGCGTATTTAATAAAAGAAATGAATATACAGTTAAAAGTACACTCACAAATATCAGTAGTAATGGGCATGTAACTAGCTCTATGAAGGGGGAGTCCAATCCAGGCTGGAGCTAGTGGAATGACAAAACCATTGTGGGGCTCGATGCAGAGGTCTTGGAAAGCTGCCGGGGAGCTGCCACGAGGGACTCGAGCTGTCAGAAAAGCTGTCAAATGCCAACGACACTGGAGCCAATCAGTAATGATTTTCAGAGGCCAGAAGGGAAGAATGGGTAACTGACGCTAAACACAGAATATCATGAACATTAAAAACCATGTGGGTAAGAGTGTAATCATAGGCAACATAAAATAGGTAAAGAATTTCCAGATAACAGACAGTCCAAGAGTACAATCAATATCTAGTGGTGGCAACTGTCCTCAGAGGTAAGCCAACTCTGAATACAAGCAAAAAAGGACAAAAGCAGGAAGCGCCACCTGAGTGTAGCATTAGAATTAACAATTTTGCTCATAAGGTTAAAAATACTCACAGGGCAAGACCTATACTAGCCAGGAGTTCTATCATTGTTTTACCGAGTTCATAGTGTATTGCCTCACCTGTCCATGTGGCCTTTTCTACATAGGTAGAACTCTTAGAAAACTTTTTGGTGAACGCAAAAGATTCATTGAGGGAGAGAAGAACCCATGGTGTCCCAAAGCATTTTTTACAACATCACAATAAATCCACCGCCGGCCTGAGGGTTTGGATTATTGAGGCAATTCATGGGAGTTTCCCCCTGGCCAGCGTGGAACATTTTGGATCTATTCTCTGGATACTCTTGGAATATTTTGGATCTATTCTCTGGATACCCTTATGCCAGGAGGGTTGAATGAAGAAATTGAGGTTCACTCCTTGCTCTGGGTTATTTTTACACACTACCTATTTTTGCATTTGTTCAAGTTTCCAACCCTTGTTTTCTCTGTATTTTGTATATAATTGTTGCTGCCTATAGCAGTTTCAATACATATATATATGTATATGTTGTGATGTTATGCGAGGCACCACAATGGACGGGGTATACTTGTCGCCTCGCATGCGATCATTTTAAAGCGGCTAACAGGAGTCTGGCCCGGGTTTTGCCGGCCACCTTGGCAGAGCTGGTTCTGGCCCGGTCTTTCTGGTCCACTCAAACCCCTCTCCACCTGCATTTAATGACCAGGAAGAGAGCAGAGGAGAGCACTATCCTGGATCTCAGAGGGAGAAAGCTGAGAGAGCTCTGTGTGCTAATTTGGACTCTAAGAACAAGGTTTACACTGGGCTTATGTTTTGTGGGTGTCGGGGACAGCCCCACACTATATAGAGAGGAACCTGTTAGTTTAGTCTAGCGCCAGACGGCGAGGTTTTGTTTTCTGTTTGTGTTTTGAACTAGCAAACCTGAAACAATAAACCTGGCAAGCCGCCAGATTTTTAAGAAACTGTCCTCCATGTTGAATGTTTACATCTGAAAAGTGATCCCCACGAGCTAATCTCCCACAATATATATATATATATATATATATAAACAAATAGTCCAGGATTGCTGCACATGAAATTTAATGAAAAATAGAAAAAATATATGTAAATATGTATCAAATAGTTCCAAAAGTATTGTCAGTTTCGGGCTAGAACAACAGTTTGCACCCTACTTCAGGTAGGAACAATCACAAATGTTTCAACATTTAATTATTTCATATATATTCAGCTTACACCAGGAATCAATTAAACAATTAACTAACAATATAGAAACATTCGCTCTTCATATCACCTGAGGAAAGTTCAGTTTCTTTTTTTTATAATAGAAGTTTTATTCAGTTTTTCACAGATCATATAAAAGCAGTAAACATAGAAAATAAAATTTTTAAAGTCAGTAGAAGCAAGTGTCTTCTAGGTATCAACATACAGAAACATGAGATTTGACATCTGATACGTTTTGTTATTACTGACAGAGACTCAGATCAGATCCATGGGAGAAATACCCGGGCCTTTCCCCCGAACATGCACCATCCTCTAATTGGGCACACAAGGACGGGGGAAGGTGACCCAAGCAGTCACTACATCCCAACGACATCTTCAATCGCATATCATCATCATTTAAAGTGTAATGTAAATCATTGAGCTTCTAATAAAGACACTTAAAATCACTACTGATTAGAGTTGTCATATTCCAACCGTCAAGACAAAAGAAAATCCACAACAGAAAAAGGCAAAAGAGAGAGAAAAAAATAGGGGGGGGACACCAGAGTTTGATGACAACTAATTTTTTGTTGAGAAGTGGGAGTGCACTTTTATATCTGAAGGGGCCTTGTGAGGCGTGCATGCTTTTAGTTTCCAGCTGAGGGTGCTTTTATGCCTTGGGGATCTCTTGTCAGTAGTAGATCCAACCGGACCAGATGTCCTTAAACTTGTCATATTGGTCTCTAGCCTCATAAATCCATCTCTCTGCCTCCATGATACTGTCTACTTCCCTCCTCCAATCCTGGAGAGTCGGGCATGTAGATTGCTTCCAATAGCAAATCCAGTATCAAAGCCTTAGCAGCGTTAAGTAGGTGGGGTATTACACTGCGTTTGTATAATTTGATGGAGGATGGCACCCCATGGAACAAAAAGTGCAGCAGAGAGCACTCCATGTTCCGCAGGGTCATCTTCTGGACCCATGGGGAAATGGCTTCCCAAAGTGTCCTAATCTTAAGACAGTACCACCAGATGTGGAGAAACGTGCCCGGTTGGTCACATCCTCTCCAACATCACCCATCTGCATTATGATACATCTGTACTAATCTAGACGGGGTCCTATACCATCTGGAGATGAATTTGTATGCAGGTTAATGGGTACGTGAGATCGAAGTAGAGTGAGTAAATTTAATCATACACTGCACTTGAGAGGGAGTGAACTCCTGCCACAAGTCCCTCTCCCATTCCCTGATGTAGTATGGAGTTCCCGTTGCCTGAGAGCCCAGTACCATATGGTACATCTGTGATAGTAGGTGCTTAGGGTCTGAGAGGTTTACACACATAGACTCAAAGTCCGTGAGGGTATGATAGGGCCTCAGAGTGGGTTCCAGTGTATGGAAAAAACTATCCAACTGCCTATGTCTCCAAGTTGCTAATGACATAGTCCCATACAGTGACCATAGGGAGGTTAACAGCAATAACTTGCCTTCTGGGGCGAATCTGGCGCATAGATTCCTACCTTCTAAACCCCATGATCCAAAAAATTCCCCCTCCTTACCAGGCGGAAACCAAGGATATCCCCCTAACGGGGCAAGAGGTGATGTCGGAGGAGCATATTGACCACTCTTGTTCAATCTGTCCCATGTAGTCAAAGTGGCCTGGGTCAAGGGAGAAGTCCAGTCTAACAGTCCTCTAGAGTCTCGGGGGATCCAAGGGGCTCCCACCAGATTTCTAACAGCCATGAACTTCTCCAGGTTAACCCAGATCCTGGTCTTCCCGCCATGATTCCAGTTCAAAATTCTTACAAGGGACATGGCTTTGTAATAAAGAGCCACGTCTGGCAAACCCACCCCTCGATCTGGTTTGGTCCTGCCCAGGAGGTTGTATGCCAATCTGGGGTGTTTATTCTGCCATACAAATTTCTGGAATTCCCTAAGTAATCTTTGGAAAAAGGTGCGCAGGATGGAGATGGGAACGGTATACAAAAGGTAGATTAGTCATTTCAAGGGCGCTGACTCTTCTGAACCAGGTAAGCGGTAAATCTTTCCAAGCGTAAAGATCTTTCACTATACCCCTTAATAATTTGCCACAATTAATGTTATATACCAGAGTCTGGTCATAGGAGATATGGGTGCCCAGGTAGGGAAGTGAGCTTTGACACCATTTGAAACGGAAGGACTGTTTTAAGGCGTTAGACATGGATGATGGGATATTGATCGGCAAGAGTTTGGATTTCCCAAAATTTATTTGACAGGTATCCGAATTCCCGTACCTCAGCCATCAGTACTGGTAGAGAAACTTGGGGATTTGAAAGGTAAAATAACAAGTCATCTGCATAAGCAGACAACTTGTGTTCTGATGACCCTATACGAATCCCTGTGATGTCCGGGTTAGCTCTAACCTTACGTAGGAAGGGTTCCAACACCAGGGCAAACCTTGGTTCGGACACCCCTGCCTCGTCCCGTTACAAATATTCAGGGGTTTGGAGATTACCCCATTTACCTTGACCCTCACTGGCGGGAGCTGAAGAAGCCTTATGCTTCACCTCAAGGTCATGAATCGTGTCTAGTAGCCCTATCATTTCTTTCTGTCTATTTTTCCTTATGCATGACCCTTGGGATATCAACTCTCCCCACTTTATGCCCCCCCCACACTGCCTAGTGAGACATGCTTCCTGAACCCCTGGGTCATCCAAAAGGGCCTTGTTCAATCTCCAGGTCCTCTCACCCCTATGAGGATTGTCCTAACGGAGAGTCAACATGATCGGGCGTGGTCAGATAAAGTTATACTTTCTATAGTCGAGACAATTACATTCCCAAGATAAAATTGATCCACAAAAAACATGTCCAGTCGGGAATATGTGTCATAAGTAGAGTTGAGCGAACACCTGGATGTTCGGGTTCGGTACCGAATGTTATCCGAACTTTACCCCGGACCCCGAACCCCATTGAAGTCAATGGGGACCCAAACTTTTCGGCACAAAAATGACTGTAAAAAAGTACTGGAAAGTGCTAGAGGGCTGCAAAAGGAAGAAAAATGGGAGATGTTATTAGATCTGCAATCCGTCCCTCAAAGCAGTAGTAATCTCTGCCTAGTCCAGTATCAGATCGTTCTGTAATCAGATCGTTCTGTAATGCAGGTTGAGAGATCGTTCTGTAATCAGATCGTTCTGTAATGCAGAATGAGATGTTATAGATCTATAATCTGTCCCTCACAGCAGTAGTAGTAATCTCTACCTAGTTATTATCACTGCAATCTGTCCCTCACAGCAGTAGTAGTAATCTCTACCTAGTTATTAGATCTGCACTCTGTCCCTCACAATCTGTCCCTCAAAGCGCGGGCAGCATCCTCTCCCTACACTAACCCGAGAGCATGTGTCATGCAGCACTGTGACTTAAGCCTCATATAGAGGCTGGGTCACATGATGCACTGGCCAATCACAGCCATGCCATTAGTAGGCATGGCTGTGATGGCTTCTAGGGAAAACCAGTGAAACACTGTGGCGTCTCACTAAATGTGAGACAAACCTAGTAATGGGAGGGTTGTTCCTGAGAGGGGAAAAGCCCTTCCAAGTGAAAGCAACCTCCCAACTGCAAAGGTGCAGTTTACCATACCCCAAATTTGGGGTTCCACCTATTGGGGAGTACTTGACTGTCTACATGGTGAAGGCCCCCGGGGACTACCTGATTTGAATAAACAAATATTAACAGAATAAACTTAACTAACGGCATTAGAAGGTTCAGGAACCTGGCTTCCATATCAACAGTGTCACAGTTCTAGTGTCTTGTAGTCTGGTGGGGGATCTGAGTCATACAAACCATAACCAGGGAAAGTAATGGAGATTAGAACTCAGAGTAGTAGATCCAGGCCGCAGTCAAAGGGATCCTCATGGAAGGGAGGCACAGGTTCTGCAGATTGTATGTCCGGCATCATTAAACAAAAAACAAACAAACAAAAAATACACCAAACAGTCAAGCTGGTAGAGTATCACCCACACTTCTGTTGCACCGACATTGTCGATTCCTCCAATGGGAATTAGCGGAGGCCGGGAGCCATATTTCCGGGCTTTTTGGCACAGGGATCAAATTATTTAGTCTCCAGTCAGGAAAGTCAGTCTCTGGCAGGCCTAGCGTTTCCACAGAATACAGTAAGTCATCCCTAGTGTGAAGGGAAGCTGTTTTCCCGTTCCTCGTGGCTGTCAGGCGGAAAGCCCCATCAATAAGTCACCCTGGCTGTGCGTAGGGCCTCCAACAAAGGCCGCACTGCTCTACGTTGCAACAATGAGATTTGTGCTCCATCAAAATCAATCATTGGGGTGCTCCTCTCGGCTCTCATAATTGTTTCTTTTAAGGAATACTTGTGCGTTTTACATATGACATCTAGCAGCGGCTTATCAGGTTCTTGGGGGATCGGTAGTAAGGCACGGTGGACCCTGTCTATCTCAAAGGTATCTGGGGCAGTATCACCCAGAATTTGGCGAAAGATCCCAACTACTGTAGGGTTCAGGTCAGCAGTGTGACTGGCCTCAGGCATACCGCGTATGCAAATGTTTTGACGTCTGCTGCGATTTTCTTAATCGTCAAGTTGATCTAGCAAGGCAAAAATAGTGAGTTATCCTGTACAGAGAGAGCAGCGGTTGGATGAGGTATAAAGTAAACAAATTAATAGAGGATATCCTAAAAATATAATTAGAAAAGTGAGGGACGAGCCGGTGGAAAGAGTAGGCAGGCGCAAAATGGATAAAAAACGTCCTTTTGTGACACAATATCATCCTCATTGTACCCGGGTAGAAAAACATTGGTCCATTTTGAGAGAGAACTCTAGACAGATTAAAGAATTTCCAAACATGCCTTTGCCCTCTTATCGCAAGGGGCATACTATATACTCTAGAGTTGCAAAGTCTGATCAGATAATATATAATAATAAAGTAATATTTCTAGAACATTTTCGGGTCCTCCTAACAATGGATCATACCTGTGTTAAGCTGCATACAGCTCCATGATGAAGGGTAAATCATTCAATCATCCACATTGTGGCAAAAGTATTGAGAATAAAGAATATCATACAGTTGTGCTCATAAGTTTACATACCCTGGCAGAATTTATGATTTCTTGGTCATTTTTCAGAGAATATGAATGAGAACACAAAAACATTTCTTTCACTCATGGTTAGTGTTTGATTGAAGCCATTTATTATCAATCATCTGTGTTTACTCTTTTTAAATCATAATGACAACAGAAACTACCCAAATGACCCCGATCAACAGTTTACATACCCTGGTGATTTTGGCCTGATAACATGCACAAAGTTGACACAAAGGGGTTTCAATGGCTATTAAAGGTAACCATCCTCACCTGTGATCTGTTTGCTTGTAATGAGTGTGTGTGTATAAAAGGTCAATGAGTTTCTGGTCTCCTGACAGACCCTTGCACCTTTCATCCAGTGCTGCACTGATGTTTCTGGATTCTGAGTCATGGGGAAAGGAAAAGAATTGTCAAAGGATCTGTGGGAAAAGGTAGTTGAACTGTATAAAACAGAACAGGGATATAAAAAGATATCTGGGGAATTGAGAATGCCAATCAGCAGTGTTCAAACTCTAAAATGAGGGCTTCTGTTGAAACCAAATCACAGTCAGGTAGACCAACTAAAATTTCAGCCACAACTGCCAGGAAAATTGTTCGGGATGCAAAGAAAAACCCACAAATAACTTCAGGACTCTCTGAAAACAAGTGGTGCAGCTGTTTAAAGTTGCACAATAAGGAGGCACTTGAAGAATGATGGGGTGCATGGTCAAGTCATCAGAAGAATATATATATACATATGTATTTTCCTCTTTTTTCAGCGGACCCTTATGGTCCCCAATACATTGAACAACATAAAATCTACGGGTCTCTCCCATTCAGCTACTGTAAGTACAATACTATATCTCCCATATTGGGCAGGTTTTCTTGACATAATGTTATGAATGCATGTGTTTAGGTCTAATGCTTTTTTTAGGTACGGATGTAAAATATGTATAATATATTTAAACTGAGGTTCCCCATAATTTTTCCCCTTAATAATGTAAATGTTTTTAATGTGTTAAAACTGTTTTTATCCCCCAAATAGATTTTTTGTTTCATACTTGCTTTCAATATGCTTTTATACTTTTATATGGGCTTATTTTTGAGATATTAGTGTAGTTGTCTTCTTTTCTTCCTCTTCTTGTACCTCTTTTGTTGATGTGATTATAGAGTTTTTATTCGGGT
>BLSH010337824.1:372177-390164 GCA_018402905.1 Glandirana rugosa | reverse complement strand
AGGACATTGTATCGTCTAGTTTACTAGGGTTGGACTTCTCTCATGGAATGGTCCCCCCGAAGAAGACCGTTCCGTGAAACAAAGGTATAAAGGAAAATATTTAAGAAATAAAGCTAAAAGTTCATAGGTTTTTGTCTTGCTTTTACCCCCTTCTTATACCCTAATCAGTTACCTTGATCCTTCCTCTCCCCATATCCTCCCTCTCCCTACCATCATTATGTAATAAAGAAAGTGTATTTATATTATTAATCACAACTCGCTTGGGCCTGACATTGCAAGCCCAGGCATGGCTTGAAATCCCACAGGCACCGTGCCTGGGCCTGGGCCTGTAAAGTTTTTAGCAAGAACGATTTTTGAAATGTCCGGGTCCGGGTCCGTGCCACGGACACCCTAAAGTTCGGTACGGACCCGAACGTTACAGTCCGGGTTCGCTCAACACTAATTATTATATTTATGTGAAAGAAATAATGTATTACTACCATCCCTCTCCCTCCTATACCCCTCTCCTTCCTAGTTCCATTGACTAATCCCATATTCTTCCCCCATTTTCGTTCTGTTTTTGGATACTTGAAAATCGAAATAAAGAATTTATAAAAGGAAATATGGAAACAAAGTGCCTTGCCAGAAGAAGCCCCCCTGGTAAGGTACTCTCTTCAGGTTGGGATCATTTGATCTGCTATGTTACAGGAACTGGCCACTGCCCTTTACTGTCCTCCATTTCTGCAGGGGGACTTATCAGAAAAATAAAACAAGTGGGCTCAAAATATCCTGTCCCTATATGTTAATGAGTAACAGTAAATTGTTACTCATCCACAAAAAAATGTAAATAGTAAATAAAACACACACTATGTTAAAAACTTATTTTCTGTCTAGCGATGTAGATCAATTGTTAGTCATGATGAACGACCCTGCCAACCTACCGACAAGATGTCCTATGCCAATGATTCTCTCCTGCCAGATTCTCAATGTAAATAATGCATTCCCACTAATAGACTGCTCAGGATCATCACTAAAATGCTGTCCTTAAGTGTGTGTGTGTATGTGTGCGTGTGTGTGTGTGGTGTGTGGTGTGGTGATGTGGGGGGGGGTGTGGGGGAGGTGCGTAATGGCACTCAACATCCCCGAAAAATGGCAGAGAATTCCAGGTGACCTAGTTTTGGCAACATAATTTCTTCTACATTGCATACACTGCTGCTGTCTTCTGGAAGCAGGAACTGTGTTTGTGTATCCCTGTTTTCTTTTCAAAATATAGCAGAAAAGAGGGTACCCACTGCCAGTAACTTCTGAATGCTCAGCAGTACTTTTATTGCTGTCTATGCCCCCACTAGGAAGATTCTTCCTTTCTATCTGCACTGGTAATAATAGTCACTAAGAAGGAAAACAATGGAAAATCCAAAATTTCAAAACTGGGGTGGAGGGAAAATATTCCAATGGAGAAATCTATTCCTAGGGCAACTGTCTAAGCTTGTTTGACTTTTCAGGGCCATACCTCCCCATTACTACACCACCTTGTCAGGAACCATGACTGAGACAGAAATGCAGTAATAATCACACCTTTTAACCGCTTAGCAACCGGCCCATAGCCGATTGACGGCGGCAAGGCGGTTGCTTAATTCTGGGAGGACGTACATTGACATCCTCCCAGAATCGCGGGTCCCATGCGCCCGGTGAGGTCGCGCACACGAGACTATCCGTGCTCGCCGGGTCCACAGGACCCAGCGGGACACGGATCGCTTTAAACGGCCAATGGCGGCGGCCGTTTACAACGTGATCGCTCCATCCAATGATGGAGCGATCACAATGTAAACACAGGAGGGTTCATCAAAGGTTCATCTCCCTCCTCTCCTCACACCGCTGCAGCGTGTGAGGAGAGAGAGGGAGATTGAACTCAATTGTGAGTAGAGATACATATTTTGTGTGCCCAGAAGTGCCTATAAGTGCCCAGCAGTGCCCCACAGTGCCCAACAGTGCCCAATAGCGCCACATTGTTGAGGTTTTTGGGAATCTGTGGTACATCTGTGCCACCTGTGCTGCTACAGAGCCACATCAGTGCCACCTGTGCCACTATAGAGCCACATCAGTGCCACCTGTGCCACTACAGTGCCATATCAGTGCCACCAGTGCCACATCAGTGCCATCAGTGCCTCTACAGTACCACAGAAGTGCCACTACAGTGCTCACCTGTGCCACTACAGTGCCCATCAGTGCCACCTGTGCCCATCAGTGCCACCTGTGCCCATCTGTGCCACCTGTGCCCATCATTGCCACTAGAGTGCTAATCTGTGCCACTACAGTGCCATCTGTGCCCATCGGTGCCCGGCTGTGCCCATCGGTGCCTGCCTGTGCCTATCGGTGCCACCTGTGCCCATCGGTGCCACCTGTTCCCATCGGTGCCACTACAGTGCTCATCGGTGCTATCAGTGCCACTACAGTGCTCACCTGTGCTATCAGTGCAACTACAGTGCCACCTGTGCCCATCGCTGCCATATGTGTCCATTGGTGCCACCTGTGCCCTTCAGTGCCACCTGTGCCCATCAGTGCCACCTGTGCCCATCAGTGCGTGCTCATCAGTGCATTAGTGCACATTAGTGCAATCTCATCAGTGCACATTACTGCACCCTCATCAGCGCACATCAGTGCACCCTCATCAGCGCACATCAGTGTACCCTCATCAGGACCCAGCAATGCACCCTCATCAGCACCCATCAGTGCATCCAGATCAATTTTAGTGCCCCTATCCAACACGGCCACCAGTATGGCAAAAAAAATGTTCACCACAGAGGAGGCATACCGTATCCTTAGCCTGAGCGACGGGGAGCTCTCTGAGGCTGAGTCTGAATCTGGGTCTGGGTCTGAGTCCGATTCTTTTTCTGAATATGACCCCTTTCCAAGTAGTGGGTCTTTTACCGAATCCACAGATGAAGAGGAAAGTGTGCCCACAAAAAGAAGGCATTCTGGTGAGGGGGCTACTACAAGCACAGCAGTGCCATCCACCTCCAGAGCAGTACCATCCACCTCCAGAGCCATGCCATCCACCTCCAGAGCCATGCCATCTACCTCCAGAGCCGTGCCATCCACCTCCAGAGCCGTGCCATCCACGAGACGACTGCCTAACACTAGTGGGGTGTCATCCCAGCCCCAAAGGGCCCATGCCAGCCTTCCCTTTGCCCTTCAGAACCCCCTGTGGCTTCCATCCAATTCCGGAGCATCAAACATCCCCCCTTTCACCGCCCAGCCAGGTGTCCAGGTGAACACCGATAATTTTGCCTCAATTGATTTTTTTTATTTACTTTTTACAGAGTACTTTCTTTCTTCTATTGTGGCCCAGTGCAACCTTTATGCCCAGCAGTTGGCATATTGAATGCAACCCAAATTCAAGTTACGCCCGTCCCTTTGAATGGAGAGCTGTTACTGGGGAGGAATTTAAAATTTTTTTAGGCCTGACCTTCCGGTTCCTCCACTTCAATGACAACGCTCAGTGCCCTCCCAGAAACGACCCATCTTTTGACAAACTAGTCAAAATTCGCCCCCATCTAAACTATTTTTCAGAAAAATTTTCCCAGCTATATATCCCAGAGCAAAACATATGTATTGATGAGTCCCTTATTAAATTCTCAGGCAGGCTGTCCTTCAAACAGTTTATACCCAGTAAAAGGGTCAGATATGGGGTTAAGCTGTACAAGCTTTGCGACAGAGTCACGGGCTACATTTATGCCTTCTTGGTTTATGAAGGGAAGGACTCCCAGCTACATCCCCGTGAATGCCCAGGTTACAAGGAACAAGCGGATAAGTTGTCTGGGAGCTCATTTATCCACTCCTTGGGAAGGGTTGCCATCTTTACGTGGATAACTTCTACACCAGCTTGCCCCTCTTCCGTAATCTTTACAGAATGAACACTCTAGCATGTGGTACGGTCAGAACCAACAGAAAAGGTTTCCCGCAAAGGCTCGCCAATGAAAGGCTAAGAAAAGGGGAGACGGCGTCTTTGCGGAACGAGGAGCTGTTGGCTGTGAAGTGGAGGGACAGACGAAATGTACACATGCTGTCAACAATTCATAACGACACATACGTGGATATCCCCAGAAGAGATGGCCCAATCCGGAAACCTGCTTGCGTCCACGATTATAATCTGTTCATGGGGGGAGTGGACTTCAATGATCAGGTGATCGAACCATATCTACCCACCAGAAAATCCCGGCATTGGTACAAAAAAGTATCTATTTATCTTTTCACATTGGCTATGTACAACTCTTTCATAATTTACCAAAAATCTACAGAAAACTCTGTACCCTATATTTACTACCAAGAAGAAGTTATCACCGCCCTAGTGTACCCTGAAGGCCCACCAGAAAGTATTAGATCTGATGTAGTAAGCAGGCTCCATGAACGACACTTTCCTGAGAAAATCCCCCTTATTGAATCAGGCCATAGACGTCAAAAGAGATGCCGTGTGTGCACCAAAGCAGGATTTAGAAAAGACACCACATATTTTTGTCCCCAATGCCCTTCCCAACCGGGCCTCTGTATAGGTAATTGTTTCCGCCGTTACCATACTTCTCTACATTATTAGTGAAGTATGGTAAACGTAATTGCCATTTACTTGCACACCCCTTATGGCACTGCAATGTACATACTGCTGCTTTCCCCGGAACTGACCCTGGCCTGCTATACGACCACGCTTCTGCCTCACGCTAAAAATACCTCTGCCTGCTCCGGAACTGACCCTAGCCTGTTATACAACCACGCTTCTGCCTAATGAAGAACATTATCTCTACCTGGACTGTATATGGACCCTGCCTGTGCTGACTATGGACAATATTCCTGCCTGCTGCATGGACAATTCAGTTTGCTGTCGCTGACCACATCCCTGCCTGCTGCCTGGATCTACCAGAGAAGCCTCTACCCTGGTCCCCATTCTTTCCTGACTTTCTAACTTTACTATGGACTATGTTTCGGCCTACTACCAGGACCAATATTTTGGCCCTGTTGGCAATATCTCTACCTGCACTGACCCTGGACTGCATATGGACAGTATCCCTGCATGTACTGACTGGACAATATTCCTGCCTGCTGCCTGGACAATTCTGTTTGCTGTCGGTGACAATGTCTCTGCCTGCTGCCTGGATCAGTGCTATGCTCCTGTGGTCAACTGCACTACTAAGATCACAGGTAATCTTTTCTTTACCCTTTTGCTCAGCAGAATGTATATTGGGGTGTAGTTCTTGGGATGTACATGCTATGTGTTAGAAATATGAAGGGCCTTCAAAAAGATGTGATAGGTTGTCAGGAAATTAGATGCGTCATGTATGTAATGTATGGATGGTGCTCCTTGTATATCATGCCTCTGTATGTGGCCAGGCTTTGTAAAAGTCTCACACATGTGGTATCGCCATACTCAAGAGGAGTAGCAGAATGTATTTTGGGGTGTCATTTTTGCTATGTACATGCTGTGTGTTGGAAAGATCTTAGAAATTAGAAATGGACAACTTTGTGTAAAAAAAATGCGTTTTCATTTTTTTTCCACATTTTTCAAAAACTTCTGGAAAAAAATGAACCGTTCAAAATACTCATTATGCCTCATAGATTATACATTGGGGTGTTAGCTTTTCAAAATGGGGTCATTTTGTGGGTAATTCCATTGTCCTGGTGCTCCAGGGCCTTTAAAAGTGTAATATGTGGTTGAGAAATGAGATGTGTAATTTATGCTTTTAAAATGCCTGACAGTGCTACTTCAATGTTGGGCCTCTCTATGTGGCCAGGCTGTGTAAAAGTCTCACACATGTGGTATTGCCATACTCATGAGGAGTAGCAGAATGTATTTTGGGGTGTCATTTTTGCTATGTACATGCTGTGTGTTGGAAATATCTTAGAAATGGACAACTTTGTGTAAAAAAAATGCGTTTTCATTTTTTTTCCACATTTTCCAAAAACTTCTGGAAAAAAAGGAACCGTTCAAAAGACTCATTATGCCTCATAGATTATACGTTGGGGTATTAGCTTTCCAAAATGGGGTAATTTTGTGGGTAATTCCATTGTCCTGGTGCTCCAGGGCCTTCAAAACTGTAATAGGTGGTTGAGAAATGAGATGTGTAATTTATGCTTCTAAAATGCCTGACAGTGCTACTTCAATGTTGGGCCTCTGTATGTGGCCAGGCTTTGTAAAAGTCTCACACATGTGGTATCGCCATACTCAGGAGGAGTAGCGGAATGTATTTTGGGGTGTCATTTTTACTATGTACATGCTGTGTGTTGAAAATATCTTAGAAATGGACAACTTTGTGTAAAAAAAAATGCGTTTTCATATTTTTCCACATTTTCCAAAAACTTCTGGAAAAAAATGAACCGTTCAAAATACTCATTATGCCTCATAGATTATACGTTGGGGTGTTAGCTTTCCCAAATGGGGTAATTTTGTCTGTAATTCCATTGTCCTGGTGCTCCAGGGCCTTCATAAGTGTAATAGGTGGTTGAGAAATAAGATGTGTAATTTATGCTTCTAAAATGCCTGACAGTGCTACTTCAATATTGGGCCTCTGTATGTGGCCAGGCTTTGTAAAAGTCTCACACATGTGGTATCGCCATACTCAGGAGGAGTAGCGGAATGTATTTTGGGGTGTCATTTTTGCTATGTACATGCTGTGTGTTGGAAATATCTTAGAAATGGACAACTTTGTGTAAAAAAAAATGCGTTTTCATTTTTTTTCCACATTTTCCAAAAACTTCTGGAAAAAAAGGAACCGTTCAAAATACTAATTATGCCTCATAGATTATACGTTGGGGTGTTAGCTTTCCAAAATTGGGTCATTTTGTGGGTAATTCCATAGTCCTGGTGCTCCAGGGCCTTCATAAGTGTAATAGGTGGTTGAGAAATGAGATGTGTAATTTATGCTTCTAAAATGCCTTACAGTGCTACTTCAATGTTGGGCCTCTGTATGTGGCCAGGCTGTGTAAAAGTCTCACACATTAGGTATCGCCATACTCAGGAGGAGTAACAGAATGTATTTTAGGGTGCAACTTGTGGTATGCACATGCCATGTGAGAGAAATAACCTGGAAATATGACAATTTTGTGAAATAAAAAAAAAATTTAGTTTTGTAAAGAATTGTGGAATAAAAATGAAAACTTCAAAAAACTAACCATGCCTCTTACTAAATACCTTGAAATGTCTACTTTCCAAAAAGGGGTCATTTGGGGGGTATTTGTACTTTCCTGGCTTGTTAGTGTCTCAAGAAATGAGATAGGCCTTCAATATATCAGGTGTGATCGGGTGTGATCAATTTTTAGTGATTGGCACCATAGCTTGTAGACTCTCACACAAGGACCAAATAATATACACAAATTTGTTTGTTTTTTAATCAAAGATATGTAGCAGTGTAAATTTTGGCCAAAATTTATGAAGAAAAATTACTAATTTGCTAAATTTTATAACAGAAACGAAGAAAAGTTTATTTTTTTACCAAATTTTCGGTCTTTTTTTAATTATGGCGCAAAAAAATAAAAAAACCCAGCAGTGAATAAATACCGCCAAAAGAAAGCTCTATTTGTCTGAAAAAAAGGACGGAAATTTCATATGGGTACAGTGTTGCATGACTGAGTAATTGTCATTCAAAATGTGAGAGCACTGAAAGCTGAAAATTGGTCTGGTTGTTAAGGGGGTTTAAGTGCCCAGTGGTCAAGTGGTTAATTTAATGGTAAAAATGGTACAGATCAGCAAACATAGTCAAAACATAAAAGAAAAAAAACAAATAAGTGATATCTGTGCTAGTAAAAAAAAAAAACACATTCAGCAGCTGTCAAAAATTGCTTGATCAACAATGTAAAATCTAGTAAAACAGGAATGCAGCACTAGAAAATGAATACACAGTCCATATGATAGTCCAGTGAAAGTTTGTAGAGGAGAGAAAAGGCCCCCACACCGGTCTGTGTTCATAAAGTTGGAGGAATCACACCACACCACAGTGCCTTGCAAGTCTCCTTACCGGATAAAAATCAAACAGCAACATGTGTGTATATTAGCCCTGCTCGTCCTCCTCCTGAGCTTCATATGGGTATTCAAGTAATCAACAACTGAACATTCTGGCTGGGACCTTTCTCAGTCAGCCTCTACAGATATTCCTGACAGCTTCCACTATGAAAGTAGCCTCTTCATCACGCCTCATTACACAACGTATATGGACAAGAAAGGAAGGAACAATAGTGAAGCCCGCCAGGTACAGGAAAAAGATATTTATTAAGGTTCTACTTACAACAGAGCCAATGACATGTACATATCACGTGCTGGGAGCAGGACGGCGTCACCTGACCGGTTTCATCCGATAGGATATCTTCAGAGGTGTGACCCGTCCTCCCAGCACACAGAATAAATAGCCAAACATAGGAAATCCGCCTGTGGAACGCATCGCGTCCCCGCCAATGCATTCCACATAAGGGAACCGGAAATGAGAGAATCACATGGAATGCATCGCATCACCGCCGATGCGCTCCACACACAGAAAGCCACAACCAATCGGCAAGCCAAGCGTACAGCGCACCCACTGCTGACACCCAAAAGGGCATCAAAAAACATCATCAGCGATGCGCACCAACGGCACACAGCAGCCGATCAGAAGCGACCACCACGATATGACAACGATCTCTGCAACTCCAGTCTATACGGCGGAGAGCACATTAAACTAGCCAATAATAAACACATTTACAATAAAAGCAAAGATGTGCAAGATAAAAACTGCTATATAAGTAAAATCGCTATCATACAAAAACATGCCTAAAAAAAGCAAAATATAGAAATGGCTCATAACCAACCTAGTGATAGGAATAAAACAATTAGGATTCACTAGCAAGTACAGGGACATAACATACCCCTATAGTGGAGGATAATGCTCATGGGAAATCCCACCAAACCGCTTTATAAAAAACTTCCAAACACATAAATGGATATCTGTGAAAGTAAACATGATCAAAAAGGACCAAGACCCTTTATGGAAAAAGTGTAAAATACCAGCAGAATTATCCCAGGTATTGACCAGGTTAGCCGAATTTGCAGAGGGATTGACCATACTAGCTGGAGACATTAATATGCCCCTGGATCCCATTATGGACACCTCGTCGGGCAAGTCCTCGATACCCTTTAAACGTATATCCTATATTAAAAAGAGACTCCATGACTCCCAACTTATAGATGTCTGGCGAATACTTCACCCTAAAGAGAGGGATTATTCATATTTTTCTAAAACACATAACACATACTCCCGCATAGATAATATCTTCATAGACCATTTCCATCTTCCACTACTACGCTCGGCCTCTATAGGCACAACAACCTTATCTGACCATGCTCCTGTGACAGCTCGGCTGTCTCTCCCCTCCCTCCCCATACACATGAACAATTGGAAATTAAATGATTCACTGTTATCTAATCCAGTGGATACAACCCTCATTTCCAAAAAGATAGAGCTATTTTTTAAAGAAAATGTCAAACAGGAATCCACCCAATCACTGGTCTGGGAAGCTCATAAAGCCACTATTAGGGGAGTGCTCACAGAACTGGGGGCTAGGAAAAAAAGGGAACATAACACGGAGCTCAGGGACAAGCTGAAGCAGGTCACGGACCTGGAGCGACAACACAAATTGTCCCTTCACGCTTCACACCTGGCGGAGCTCACTCTGCAATGGGAAGAACTTAGAAATCTCCTACAAGCTGACATGAACAGGAAATACTACTCAGTGGCCCAAAAATGACATGAATGGGGTAATAAACCTGGTAAACAACTTGCACGCTCTCTTCATGCCAAGAAAACAGCCAATTTCATATCTAAAATTAAACTTCCGGGTGGGGGGTTGGCCCACAGCGCGGGTCAGAGTGAATGGGGTACAGAGCGAGTCCTTTACACTAGTGATCGGCACTAGACAGGGGTGCCCATTGTCGCCCTTGTTGTTTGCCATATCCCTGGAACCCTTCCTAGCCTCTATCAGAAGCAACACCAACATTCACGGGATAATTGTTGGCCAAGAATCACATAAATATGCGGCTTATGCGGACGATATCCTCTTCTATATTCAACAACCCCACATTTCTTTACCCAACCTCATGTCAGCTCTACAAGAATTTCAAGTTTTGTCTAACTTTAAAATTAATATGACTAAATCCGAAATTCTAAACATTAATGTCCCCAGCTCAATGGTCTCTTCGCTAAAATCTATCCTACCGTTCCGCTGGCAGCCGACAACCCTAAAATACCTGGGCATCCATTTGACCCCCATCCTTATTCCCTGTTCATATGTAATTATATTATACTGAATAACATTAAAAAAGATCTCAGATCCTGGTCATACCTCTCCCATTCCTGGCTGGGGAAAATAGCAGTGATTAAGATGCATATTCTCCCTCGTATTCTTTTTCTATTCCAGATGATACCAATGGGGATTCCACCTGGTTTTTTTACAACACTTCAAACCATGATCTCCGGCTTCATCTGGGGGAACAGACGCCCCAGAATCTCCAGAGCTACCCTCTTCCGCTCTAAGGGGTCTGGCCCTACCAGACTTGAAAATGTATTACTATGCTATTGTCCTAGGTAGAGTTTCAGATTGGAAATACTAGAGAGATAGCAAAATATGGGTCAGACTAGAATATGAACTAAGTGGTACAGAGTTGGATGGCATTCCGTGGATCCCCCCCAGGTACAGATTTCTTTCATCTTCTTCCTCCCCCTTAACGATCTCCTGGTTATCCTCCTGGGATACTCTGCACAAGAAACTTTCCTGGTCCTATAACTCCCCCCTTATGCCTTTAACGAACCATGACTATTTCCTTCTGGGCAAACTGAATAAGGGATTCAATTCATGGTCCTCGGATCGCTGTCCTTGCCTACACAACGTCCTCCAAACCAACTCGCTTAAACCTTTACAATCCATTGTCGGCTCAAGATCGAATATCTTCATAGAACAATGGAGGTATTCACAGCTTAAGCAGTTTGTTCAATATCTACCACAACCTCTTAGATCTGTTTGTGAACTGACAGCCATCGAGGCCATCTTTCTTCCAAAGGAACCTCCGTTACATGTAATATCACAATTTTACAAGGCTCTCATCTCCCTACAATATCATGGCTACCCGGAATATTTGAACCGCTGGGAAACTGAGCTAAGCACTTCACTAACAGATATCCAAAAGGATAAAATACTTGCTCTCACCCACACTTCCTCCATTTCCTCAAAAACGGCGGAGACAAACTACAAATTGCTTGCAAGGTGGTATTACACACCAACCAAAATGCACCATATTGCTCCTACCAACTGTGCTCTTTGCTGGAGGAACTGTGGTCAAGTGGCCTCACATGCGCATATTTGGTGGCACTACCCACTCATCAAGCCCTACTGGTCTGAAATAATCAGACTCATCAACTCAATCATGGGATCCGCCCTCCCACTGGAGCCTTGGAGTGTACTCTTTCACATGACCGCAGATACTATTTATCAATATAAACATTCCATGACACCACACCTTCTTAACGTGGCCAAGTCCCTCATTCCCCTTATGTGGAACAAACCACAAACACCCTCCAGTAAACTATGGTTGCAAAAGGTGAATGACTTGTGCTATATGGAAGAACTTACATACCTGTCGAGAGGGGAATCTGGCAAACATACCAACATCTGGGCCTCATGGTTTGGATTCAAGACCAAAAGTACCTACAAAGATACTATCTCTTCCCCTGTCGATGGGGGGCTCCCCCGCATCTTTGCTGACCACTCATCCTATACCCTAGGCCTTCAGCATTAGTTTTAGTAATAGCAACGTGTCACATTGTATTGTATATCCTACCATAAACACTGTTTTGGATAGTTATCTCAGTGTCTTTCACCCCATGCCGGCTGGGAACTCTTTGACCTATTCCTTAACTCCTCTATCTATATTTCTTCTCCTTCTCACTATTCTATCCTTTCTTCTTTTCTTCTTTAACTCTCTTTTTTTGCCTCCCAACTATTCTGACCTCTTCTTTTTTGTAATATGCAAAGGTGGTTTATCAAAGATTTAAATTTATAACAGGCTACAGATCGACTATGTGTGATCTGACCGCTATATAGCTGCTATTAATATTCTTTGCTGTCCAACATGACGTCATTATACAGACGACATTTTGTGGGGGGGGGGGTTTCTCCTCACCCGCCTGCCACAGTGTGCTCCCGGTTGGGGTGCCGACGGGGGGGGGACCCTCCTGCTCCCAAATAATCAGGACACAGACAGCAGATGTTGGCTGGTTGTGGGTATCCAGGGCAGGCCAATGTCCCAAATTAGGTCAGACACATTTATATTAATATTTGTTTATGCATTCCTGTTTCATTGCCTTTGCCTTGTATGGTTATGTGCAACTTTGTATATGCAACTTTCTTTTTGTCTTGAAAACTAATAAAATTGTATTATTTAAAAAAAATACCAGCAGAAATGCAGAGAATGAGAAAAAAACAGGGCATACAACTGTCCATTGTTAATGAAACATTCTACATTCATTCAATAAGGTGTATAGCTCTTTAAATCAAAGATCCAGCGGGTCTCCAATCAGGAAATATCCCTCTCGACGAGATTACCCCACCAATGTGGAGTAAACCAGTCAATAGCCACTATTGAAGTACCCACCGGATCCCTATTCAGTTTCCCGGCATTACCTGGAACATCACAATAGGGATCCGGCGGGTACTTCAATAGTGGCTATTGACCGGTTTACTCCACATTGGAGGGGTAGTCTCGTCAAGAGGGAGATTTCCCGATTGGAGACCCGCTGGATCTTTGATTTAACCACTTCAGCCCCGGAATGATTTTCCAGGTTAGGACAAGAGCACTTTTTGCGATTCGGCACTGCGTCGCTTTAACTGACAATTGCGCGGTCGTGCGACATTGTACCCAAACGAAATTTGCATCCCTTTTTTCCCACAAATAGAGCTTTCTTTTGGTGGTATTTTATCATTTCTGATCACCGCTATAAACAAAGAAAGAGTGACAATTTTGCAAAAAAAACAATATTTCTTACTTTTTGCTAAAATTCAAATCCAAAAAAAAATATAAAAAAACATTTTTTTCATCGGTTTTGGCCGATTTACATTCTTCCTCATATTTTTGGTAAAAAAAATCACAATCGGCGTTTATTGATTGGTTTGCGCAAAAGTTGCCGCGTTTACGGATGATGAGAATTCATTTCAGAGTTTTCTTTTGTTTTTTTTACTAGTAATGGCGGCGATCTGCAATTTTTAGTGGTACTATGATATTGGGGCAGACATGTCAGACCATTTTGACACTTTTTTGGGACCATTGGCATTTATACAGCGATCAGTGCTATAAAAATGCACTGATTACTGTGTAAATGCCATGGGCCGTGAAGGGGTTAACCTGTAGGGGGAGATCTAGGGGTTAACTGTGTTCCCTAGGAGTGTTCTAACTGTGAGGTGGCTGGGCTGTTATGGGCATTAAAGATCTAACTGATCCCAGTGACAGGGATCAGTAGATCTCTTAGGTCCCCATTGACAGAGCGGGGAACCGCCGTGTTTACATCGGCGATTCCCCATTCTTTCACTCTGGCAGCTCATCGTGGCTCGCCGGCGGACATCGGGTCCGCCGGGGCCGTGGGCACACTCCCCCAGAGTGTGTTGGGCACGAGAGCGCTTCCAGCGACGCGTGCTCGCCCCCTAGATGCGCCTGCGCGAATCAACGCCTATTTACAGTGATTTGCGCGCAGTGTGGAATCGGTTAAAGAGCTACACACCTTATGGTATGAATGTAGACTGGGACATCAACTGTTTCATTAACAATGGATAGTTGTATGCCTTGGATTTTTTCTCATTCTCTGTGTTTCTGCTGGTATTTTACACTTTTTCCATAAAGGGTCTTGGTCCTTTTTGATCATGTTTACTTTCACAGATATCCATTTATGTGTTTGGAAGTTTTTTATAATGCGGTTTGGTGGGATTTCACACATCCTCCACTATAGGGGTATGTTATGTCCCTGTACTTGCTAGTGAATCCTAATTGTTTTATTCCTATCACTAGGTTGGTTATGAGCCATTTTTATACTTTGCTTTTTTTAGGCATGTTTTTGTATGCTAGCGATTTTAATTATATAGCAGGTTTTATCTTGCACATTTTTGCTTTTATTGTAAATGTGTTTATTATTGGCTAGTTTAATGTGCTCTCCGCCATATAGACTGGAGTTGGAGAGATCGTTGTCATATCGTGGTGGTCGCTTCTGATCGGCTGCTGTGTGCCGTTGGTGCGCATCGCTGATGATGTTTTTTGATGCCTTTTTTGGGTGTCAGCAGTGGGTGCGCTGTACGCTTGGCTTGCCAATTGGTTGCGGCTTTCCGTGTGCATCTGCAGTGACGCGATGCGTTCCACGTGTCACTTCCAATTTTCTCATTTCCGGGTTCCCTTATGTTATATTATTCTGTGTGCTGGGAGGAGGGGTCACACCTCTGAAGATATCCTATCGGATGAAACCGGTCAGGTGACGCCGTCCTGCACCCAGCACGCGATATGTACATGTCATTGGCTTTTATATCAGAGCTCTGTTGTAAGTAGAACCTTAATAAATATCTTTTTCCTATACCTGGCGGGCTTCACTATTGTTCCTTCCTTTCTTGTCCATATACGTTGTGTAATGAGGCATGATGAAGAGGCTACTTTCATAGTGGAAGCTGTCAGGAATATCTGTAGAGGCTGACTGAGAAGGGTCCCGGCCAGAATGTTCAGTTATTGATTACTTGAATACCCATATGTAGCTCAGGAGGAGGACGAGCAGAGGCACTGTGATGTGGTGTGATTTCTACAGCTTTATGAACACAGACCGGGGTGGGGGCTTTTTCTCTCCTCTACATAGTCAAAACATAAGCCAGGGATCGGAAGCCAAAGTAGGTAATCAGCCAAGCCAGTAAACAGGAAACCAGAGATCTGCGTAGCTGGAGGCAGAACAGGATCAGGAACCAGAAGGGATGTCAGCCGAGCAAAGTCTTTCACAGGAATACAGCAGAGAAACTCCAGATATGTTTGACTGGGCGAAGGCAGGAAAGGGATTAACAAGGCAGTTTAAATAGCCATAAGGGGGTGGTTGTAGGCTGGACTAACGAGCAAGAAATGATCACCAGATGAGCTACTGTCGAATGATGAGTGCTGACAATTAACCGACAGCTGAGCAACCTGAGCACTGAGAAGGGAGAGCTGAGAGCCCAGCCCTGACACTTTCTCCTGTGACATGCATAGCCAGTCCATTAGTTTCAATGGGCTGCCCTACATGTAACAAATGCAGAAAAGTAGGTTATGGATCATTTGAATGTGTTGTGGTTTGCACATTTTTTACTGTGCATTCTGCCAAGTTTGTTGCACATTTTTGCCCACAAGAAAATGCGTGTTTTCTTCCATGTTCGGGATGCCGTTAACAATTAATGGCACCAAAAGTAATCACCTAGTTCATTTTAGGTGTATAAAGGTGGCCATAAACTATACAATCTGATTGTACAACCTCTGTGCATTCTCCTTTAGATTTATCAAAACTATATAATAAGAGGAAATACTATCCAATCACCCTGTAGCTAATTAGATAGGCCCTTGCACTACAGAGCTGATGTTAGATCTAAAGGAGATTGTATAATCAGACTCTATAGTGTATGGTGAGCATTACAGACTTCCAGGGACACACTTCTCTGGTTTTCAATACTACAGCTCTGCTCCACATAGGCTGCTATGTGATCGCTATGTTTCTGCATATGAACAATCTATGCAAGAAGACAATAGAGTACAAAGCAATCGATCAGTAGAGGAAAACATTGGCTGGGTATTCAGTGAGAATGATGCTCCCGCAACATGTAGGGTATGGGTACACATCCTTTGTCAATCCAGTTATTATATCTACATGATTGTACTGCACAGAATGTACTTTGCTTTTATTAACTATGTATGATCATGCATTTTTATACTTTGTACAATAAAATATTGAATTTTATATAAAATCAGTGTCTTACACAAACTGCCTTTAAAGTCCCACTATTGTACTGGGGTAGTACTCTATCCAAACACTGACAATGATTGCATTAGGAAAGTATGTGACTGCAAAGGTGGGTGGGAGCAATCTTGTGGAGGGGGAGGGCAGGTGTAGGGTGTGTGTTAATGCGATGGATATATATACCAGGAAGTAATAATGGAGGTGTTTTCTACAGAACAAACTGGATGCTGTTTGCCTGTCCTAGAATATAAAGAAAGCTTTTTCTTTTCTGCAACAGAGGTACATTAATATTATATTGGTACACAGGGAAGCTGAAATTTAGAAAAAAACAGGTGAAGTTTAAGTGAGGAAGGAGAGACTACTGTATCAGTAGCCTCTAAAAAGTATAACTATGAAACAAATTGGATGGAGCTGTAGAGGTTAATTTAACAAAATTCTAAAATTTTACCTGTGATTTATATATACGTTTTATGGACTAAGATAGTTGATTAAACATAAGAGTGCATTGTATGCCCTTCCTATTTCTTACATGTAAAAATGGAAGTCCACCTCCTTTATATCATTGTATAAGTTCACCACCATCTTATAAGTGACTCATTTTACAACATCTTGCAATATTTTGCTATCTCCACTATTAAATTCTGGTTTTTCGTATAATTTTGGTTTTAGTACAATATTTAGGTAACATTACTGGTGGTAAAAGGATAATGAATTAAATGGTGAGATCACTATATTGTAGCTAGGGCAGGGTGTTTTATAAATGGAGCCCAAATTGAGCAACTAAAGTGAACCTGTGCTTTCCCAGGACAAAGCAAGAGACTTGCATGAATGTGCCAACCCCTTCAGCATATACTCTTCCATTCACTATATATATTCCATTTGCTCCCAAACCTCTCCATTCCTGCATGGACAAGGCACGGATGTGATTTAAAGATCATTGATTTATTAAATTATTTAAGGAACATGTAGTTTTACATATATCACAGTGTGTAAGTGTATATACTGTATATATAACCTTTAATTTAAAAAAATATATCTGTTTAGAATTGCAGTCTACTCTTGTCGGAAATGTTGATATGTAAAACACCAGACCATCTGAATGGGAAGTCAGAGCTGAGACTACAATTTTCCTTTTTTTTCAGCAAAACAATTTGAGTCATAATGTTTATGATCCGTAGATACAGATGGATGGATTGCTTCCCATTTGTGTGATATTCCTGTCGAGCATGCTAAAGGCCAATTAACACATAATAAACACAGCGTGCTCCCTCACGTCTATTTCCTACAAAAGTAGTCTACTTTTTATAGTGACTTAGAACAAAAATAGTGAAAGATTTCCAGTAAGTAGGCGTCTTTCAGTAGGAGGTGTACTGTGATAAATCCAAGACATGAAAGTGTTTAATGAATCAGAATTCCAGAGTGAAAGGCTTATCCAAGTCATACCATATGTCTGTCTTCATTACCTCTGTATTTAATTGGATGTTAGCTGGAGTTCCAGGATACATGTGTGAAGTAGATCAATAGCGAAAAAATCATTCTTAAATTAGAAAAGTAGTGTTGAGCGAACCCGGACTGTAACGTTCGGGTCCGTACCGAACTTTCGGGTGTCCGTGGCACGGACCCGGACCCGGACATTTCAAAAATCGTTCGGGTTCGGTCCGGGGTTCTGCTATTTTATTCCTGGTGTTGAGAAGCTGCAGGGCAGCCAATCCCGAAGATTCCCGTTTGGTCACTTTGCGAACAACTAACCGACGGGACGTCGAAGAGTTGTGCACCTTATTTTATCGTCTTGGGGCCTGGCTTGGGCTTGCTAAAAACTTTACAGGCCCAGGCCCAGGCACGGTGCCTGTGGGCTTTCAAGCCATGCCTGGGCTTGCAATGTCAGGCCCAAGCGAGTTGTGATGAAAAGATTAAATTCTTACTAAAAAAGCGATAACTAGATGAAGTGTGTACATAGGACCTTGAGGTCGATTGTAGGTTAATTTATGTCTCCATTACTTC
>BLSH010337824.1:356015-369716 GCA_018402905.1 Glandirana rugosa | reverse complement strand
GAAACTGTAAAAAAGTAACGAAAAGATATCTCAACTCGCTTGTGGACCTTCAAGCCCAAGACGACCAGGCAGGCTTGAAGCCCTGTTTCAGGCCCAGGCCCAGGCCTGCCTTGGGCTTGCTAGCGTGCCTGTTGCTTGGGGTAACTTTAGTTACCCCTGGGCTTGAAAATCCGTGTTTTTACCGACATCCTTTCAGGACCTTTCGGGGTCTCCCGACGTTTTCCTTCATTTTACCCCCATTCCCATCCCGTTCACGGGATGTTTTTTTACCCCTGTCCCTTTATTGACATTTATAAAAATTTTTTTATTTTTGTATTTTTTTCGTTTTTACCTCCACTTACACCTAGTAGAAGTTTGACACAGACTTTTCATATTGTCCGTGCGATCGTTCGGGTTCCGTCCGGACCCGGACCCGGACTTTGTCCCGAAGTTCGGACGGACCAGCAGAACCCGAACTTCCAGGTGTTCGCTCAACTCTATAGAAAAGCAATGAAAAAATGTCAAAGCAATACTGAGTAATTGCCCAGGACCTGGATGAATAAAAATACATCAAATATTACAACTGCTTTCCCTGTTCCAATTTCAGATGACTGCACCTGTTTTCTAGCTAGGCGTTCCATTTTATACTTTACATACTGGGCACAAAGTCCGAATTTAATGAATCCGGATGTACTCAGCTGAATCTGAATTTTGTGCTCATTGTGTTAAATATATTTTTGGAGTTTCATTTTCCTAAACGGCTGGGAGGCATGTGTCTTTTCTACCCCCTTTAATATAAACAGGAGCCTCCTTGCTGCATTTCTCACTCTCCTCTGTGCCAAGCCCAAACTCTGAGTAATACCTTGCTATATCTGGTACAATTATCTCTTCAGTCTTCCCAAGACCTCCAGCTCTCTAGCTCCCTTGTTACCTCTTCCCATGCCCCCTCACAGGATTTCTCCCAAGCTTCTGGCTTTTTTTGGAACTCCCTACCCCAATCTGCCCAGCTATCTCCTAATCCATCCATCTTTACATGATCCCTAAAACCCTTCTCTTTAAGAGAGCCTGTCCTGCTTCTAAATAATACACTGCTTTTTACTTTCCTCATCAGCTCACCCCCCCCCCCCCCACAGTATTTACCTTTTGTATCACTTGACCCTCCCTCTTAAAATGTAACCTCTAACGAGCAGGGCCCTCTGATTCCTCTTGTGCCAAATTGTATTGTAACTGTAATCTCTGTCTTCATTTTGTAAATCGCTGCGCAAACTGTTGGCGCTATATAAATTCTGTATTATAATAATAATATTAATAATAATTGAAATGGTTGGATTAGGCTACTTATGAACTTGTCAATCAAGTTGCAAAAAGCTAATATATACAGTGCTATCACTTATATATTCTCCATAAACTCCTTATTATGGCACAATCTGGGTTTTTTTTTTAAATGTAACAGATGCACCACATGTAGAACATGCAAAATTGTTAACAATACAAAAAGAACACATTTCCAATTCAACACCCATAAAAAAATGTTTGATATAAAAAAACGTATTACGTGTAGCAGTAGGTTTGTTACCTACCTTTTAGAATGTCCATGCAGCCTTCAATACAGAGGGAGGACAACAAGAGTGTTCAGAATAAGGTTAAGAGAGCATGTGAACAATATTACAAAAGGTTTTCGAACGCATAACCTCTCCAATCATTTCAGATTGTGCCACAATAAAGATCCATCACAACTTAGGTTTTTTGGTATAGATAAAATTTAGAAGCATTGGAAAGGTACTAACATTAAGGCCTCATACACACGGACGTTTCTTAAAAAATAAACAAAACGTCGGGCTGGACGTCAAGGAAAAAAAATTGGCATTTTTCGGCGTTATGCATCGGCGTTAGTGAGCGTTAGTGAGCGTTGGCGTCAATAGGCGTTTTTAAAAAAAAATCATCTCTGCTATTTTTTAACGTAAAAACGTTGGCGTCAAAAAACGCCGGTTAACGTCGGTACAATATTAGTTGGCGTTGTTGGCGTTAGTTGGCGTTTGTTGGCGTTTTGCGGCGTCGGCATCAAAAAAAGCCAAAACGTTACAGCCTCAGAACGCGCTGGCCGTGGGTTCTAGTTTCAGCTCACTAACGCCGATGCCATCTACAGCTCAAAAATGTTGGCATTTTTATGGGGCCAATGACTAACATGGAAAGCGGCAAAAAACGCCAGAAAACACCGGCGTCAAAAAACGTCCATGTGTATGAGGCCTAAGAGAGCAGTCTCTCAGAACGAGACCAGGTAGATATATAAAATGGGGACACAGTCCCCTAAAGATCTAAACATTGATATTGACCTAAACAGTTTTTTAACCAATTTTTGAAGATTTGATTGCATATCCATCTGTTATGTCCCCTTGTAGGGCCTATTTATTTTGTCCACCATTTAATTCCTCAGTGGATTATATAGAGAATTCTGTTTCTAGTGTCAGCTTAGGCATTCACTGTTTCTTAATAACATATACGTATATCCATAGGGGGAGCTATGATTAGAATAGTTGTATAGGGTAACACCATATTTATTATTTGTTTTCAGGATTTTTTTATAATAGTAATGTTATTTAACAGTTATTTTTAATAAACATTGGTATTTATGCTTTGATTAGTGCCCTAGGGCAGATTGGCAGGAAAGGGCCATATATAAATAGTATCTTGTCCTTATGGAGCCCATAATCATCACTGGGTACCATTATAATTCATAATAATATTACAGTTGTTTAGAATGATTGTAGTCATCTGTATTCTATTTTATATGGCCATGCGTGTAGTAAAATGGCCACTCCATTCACTAGTATTATGTGATGAAGCCACATGCATCCAGTATAGCTTCCGGGCTTGTTTACAGGAAGGGGATTTACAGTGGTGGGGAACAGCTGAGTAGTGCATAAGGCCCAATCATAACCGGACATGGCCGTTCCTGAAGATGCCCACAGGTGGGGCAAAACATGTTTGGCAAGTCCATACTTCCGGTTTTGGTGACGTCACATGCGGCCCGTGAAGCATATGCTGCGGCAGTGCTTCTGGGTCTTCCACGTAGCATAGTATGTTTCCTGTGCTAACTGTTTTCATGCAATAAGTGAGTGTATTTTTATATTGGCATTTTTAATACAATTTAGGACTCAACTATGATGGGTTTTAGGGTTGCCACCTTTTCTCCAAGCCAAACCCGCGAACACTTTAACGGTGCACAGGTATTTTTTCCTGTAGTATACACTATATGATTGTCTAAGATCTGGGACACCTTTGGGTGCCCCAAGGACAATAGTAATGTGAGGCACACAGCACGCCGCAGCAAAGAGTGAGTGTGGTCAAATTGTGTTAACAGTGGAAGGGGCATTGTTAAAGAAAAAAAAAGCATTCTTGTGTCCATAAAATAACCTTACTTTGCTGTGTCACAAGTAAGTATCTCACAGGTATGTGTAAACCTCAGGACAATCATTCAAAAAAAAAATAAAATAAAACTCTTCCAGTACATATGATTTTGTGTACATTGAAAATAGTCAGAGAGCTAACATTTTATCTGAGCCTACATTAAAGACGACCTTAGTTAAAATAGTCAGGGAGTGCTTAGCAACCAACTACTGTTAAGACAATGAAGACTTTGGTGAGAAGTATGTAATGTTTAATATAGTGTATATAGTGCAGGGAGTACTGTGAGATGTGGCATAGTGTATAGCGATGCGGTACAATATTTTGGTGTGAGTGCTGTGTGATGCAGCACAATGTACAGATGTGAATACTGTATGATGCAGCACAATGTAAGGATGTAAATACTGTATGATACAGCACAGTGTGCAGATCGACATATTGTGCGATACAGTACAATGCTTAGGTATGAGTACTGTGAAGGGACACGCTGTGCTGTCAGAATTCACACAGATGCAATGCAGTGCGTTGTAAGCGTGCTTGCAATGCATGGAGTGGCTGACTGCAGAAATACACCAGTGCTCTATCAGAATACCGCTACCCATCAGAAAATGCAATGGAAGTGACGCTGCAAACAAAATCGCGTTTCAATAGGTTTTCTAATGTGACAGAACACAAAGGCAGCAGTGGACATCTTCTTACACCCAGGCAAGTCTTCAATTTCACACTTATTATAGCAGTAAACTCACCTTATATACTGAAATAGACCATTTTACCGCGACAGAGTGAAATAGTCTATTTCAGTATATAATCAGTTTGCCGCTGAGCACTGCAGGGTGTACCAAGATGGCTGTTGCCCCCTTCTGCCTGCTTGCCTGGGTGTAAGAAGATGTCTTCTGCTGGCTTTGTGTTCACATTAGGAAACCTATTGGAACATATAGTGGCCATGTTGGAACGGGTGGCGCATGCGCAGTAAGCATTTTTTGTTCAGAATGTGATTTCCGTTACTTTTTTTGATGGGTAGCGGTATTCTGACAGGACACCTACACCACCACACACAGCTGTGACATGACTTGTGAACTCCTATAAAAAAACTTGCAATAAAAGGCAGAAGATGAGGAAACTTCATAGAATAATCCATGCAGAGATGTGGGCTATAATATCATACAGACCCTCATATGACAGGTCACAGCTCAGACTATACCAAACACAAGTTAGGGGATGTGTGGGCATAGGAGACCTCGATGGTTACAGCAGAGGACAGTCCGGAGACCCCCCCCTCCAGGGGCACTACACACTGTTCGACCCACCGAGCTACACACATTATGCTGATACACTATCTGATGACCTGTCCCCTACCTCTAGAGCTGACACTTTAGCCACCCTCCAGCCAGCATGACCGTCTGTGTTACTGAGGAAGGAGAGCGTAAACTGAGCCGGCCGGAGATGTCCTCTGTGATCACACTCTGTCCTCTCTGAGCTGTCAGACACAGCCCTGCCTCCGCTCTCCAATGGGGGCGCTACATCCTCTCCTCCTCATTAGGCAGCAATGCTGAGAGAAAAAATCTGGTTTTAATAATTTGTCCAGTTTCGAGATGAACTCAAACCGGACACAGGATTCAAATCCCGGACTGCCCGGGTCAAAACCGGACAGGTGGCAACCCTAGATGGGTTTCCCCCTTCTTTATTTCCTTGCTTTACATGGAGCCACAAGTTGCGAGAACAAGATGCATACAATTAAAGGGAAATTGACATTGAAGGGGTATCAGAGCGGAGGTGGATTTAAAGAGCTAGATTTAAAGTTATACTAAGCACACACTGTTTAATTTGCAGTATCTGTTTTATTTCTGTATGTGGATGAGGGGACTGTAATTATTTTAAATGAAAATCCAAATCGATATACAGCTGTCACATGACTCCAGATCTTTCCCTGCCTATCTGCAGGAAAACATAAGCAAGAGGCGCTTCTAGTCCTCTACTGCTTGTCAGATGTTAAAAAAAAAAAAAACGACTAATATTAAGTGTGGCACATGTGTGTGGAATTTAAATTGAACTTTATATTTGACTATAGTGACAGCTATATAATTCTGATAAGAAGTAGTGGATCTGCATTTACATCATTTACAGAAATATGGAGTACCTTATTATAAGTCTGGTACATGCACTTGAACCTAAAATTTAAAAAATAAAGACTGTTGCACATTTTCACATATTTCCTTGACGCTTATGGAGTATATGTAAGTGATAGCGCTGTATATATTAGTCTTTGTTTGAGGGACACTCAGTCTTGATAGTAGCAGCTTTCACATGTAATATTGAATTTTCTTTGTTTTTGAGTTTCCCATAGCTCAGGCATATATTTTATATTATTGATCAAGTTATCTTGCCTCTATGGTCCCTGCCACCTGCCAGACCCAAACTCTGAGTAATATTATATTATCTCTGGCTCATTTTTTTTTAAAACAAGTGGCTCATGCGCCTTCTTTCAGTATTCCTTCATCACACATATTTCTCAGCTTATGATTTACAATGGGCACAGTGATCACACCAACAACTGTATGCATATGAATTTTCCTTTTTTCCCCTATTAAATCAATTTTCCAACTTTATCTTCTCCTCACATTGTTGCTTGTATACAGCTGCTCTTGCTCTTCAAATATAACTTGTTTAGATTTTAAGAAAAACGCAACCAGCACCAATTTTCTTATTGCCCACAAAAGAAGAAGTGCAACTCAAAATTAACTGAAAAAATGAAAATGAATATATACTTAGAGGAAAGAGAGGGACCAGTGGCGGCCCACTTATCAGGGGCACAGGGACGCCACTAATCTCCATGCAGGTTGCCGGACGCATTGATATCAATGTGGGTCTTTTTTTTTTTTGAAGCACGTGATTAAAGCCTGAGGCTCTAATTGGCTTCAAAAAAGGGTGGGCTCAGGGAGCAGAACACTGCGCCCCGAGCCCATCCAGTTGTGTGACATTAGTCTTCCTCCTTACAGCCAATTAGGAAGTTTTTAAAAACTTTACTTTCACATAAGCCTTCAGAATGGGGACTTTTCCGGGTTCAGGTACCTTAGACTTTAATTAATAGGGTTCGCCGTTCGGTTCAGAACTTTTTTGGGAGATCTGGTGCCAAAACAGGGGGGTGTTTGGCTCATCTCTAGTTGCTCTAACTATTATTAAAACCCAACTGCAGCCACATATTTAGTTATGGACAGTGTGAACTAGAAATCAAACTCTTGTTAGGTATTACATTGAAGTTTGGGATCCCATTGGAGAAATTTCCCTTCATTTCCTCTCAGGGGAGGAAGGGATGTGCAATCTATAGTCAATACAAAGTCCAAAACAAAACAGTTCCTTTTCAGTAAAATGGGAGGGATTAGATGTTTAGATAGGAAGAGTGAAGTGAATTCTCTCCATCAAGGTGATGAACAGTAATATAAATCTTAACAGAAGTATTCAATCTTACCAAGCAGGCCCGGACTGACCATAGGGCAGACTATGCATTTGCCCAGTGGGCCGGGGCCGCCCACTCCATGGCCTGTTGATGTGCAGGCCGCACAGCGGGAGGTAAGCAGCGATTGCGGCCTTGGCAGGGTTAACACAGGCCACGGCCACCGCTCACCGTGCCTGTGTCTTCTCCGGCAGAACAGCTGCATGGGCTGAGCTGTGTCTTTGTCCCACACAGCTCAGCCTCAGCGCTCTCTGCGGGGGAGGGGGATGTACACAGCAGTGTTGAGGGGGTTGCCAGGTTGTGAGCAGGAAAATGTGTCCACAAAATCGTGCTGTGACACTTGTATGCCCCTGCTGCCTGCCCAAAACAAAGATTATGTGCCCTTGATTGCTGCCTACCTCCTATCCCTTCTTGAGTTCCTCTGAGTCCCCCCCCCCCTGATCAGGGCTGGTACAGTCCCAGTGACAGGAAATGTGGGTGGAGCAGGAAGAGAACATTACACTGCAGCGTGGATGATTGGTTCCAACCCAGCACACAGCAGAGCGCTCCTCCAGGGCAGAGAGAAGATCTGTAAAGCAAAGATGGCAGGCTGGATCTTCCACTGTGAGTCCCGACTGATCTGCATTTCACACTGCGCTGTAAACCTGGCCTTCACTCTGCAGGGAAGGTTTATAGAAAATGAAAGTAAAATCCTTAAATAGGTTAAAAATTAGTGGGACATTTCAGATAGACGTATTCCACATACACATTATATCTTATTAAAATCATTCTTTTTAATAAGATATAATATTGATTAAATTTATGTAGCCCCTGAAATGCCCTACTAATTCTTAACCTATTAAAGAATATAAGAACACACAGCAAAGGATGGGGTGGCTTATCCCAGCTCAACCCCAAGAAAGCAAAGAGAAGTCCACTCTTACAGTGTGGGGGAAGGGGGTATAGCTTTTTTTTACTTTCCAGATTGTATGCTCCACTGTTCTACTCCTCCCTGGACATAATCACATATGGAGGAAGATTAACCCTGTACGGTCCAAAGTGAAGGCTGCAGTGTGACCAAAGTCACCCCAGCCAACTTACACTGGAGCTGCTGGTAACCAGTAACAGAACTGAGAGAGCCCGTTGAAGTATGGGATAAGATAAAGCTGGCTACACGGATCAGAATTCATTATGTTCAGCGGGGGCTGAATTTTGATATGTGTGTAGCCCTCTCTGTTAGGCAGAAACCGAATGTTATATCAGCTCCTTCTGGAAATACCTGACCAGTAAGCTGTTTGCAGGCAAACGGCTGCATTGCTGATTAGTGTATTCGGACAGGGGACAGTCCCCACTGTCAGAATACAATGTCCCAGTGAGGGGGGATTCCCACATCCACTCTACTTGTGTGGATCTGTTAGCCACTCACTTGAGACCCATCTCAATCCAACAATGTGCACAAGAGCAGTTGCTCTCTAGTGGACTGTTTGTTTGATTTACAGCACTGGGAGTTTGGCAGAAACTTCCACACCAAATTGTGTGAAAATGAACCATAAAGCTGCTTTCACACTGGGGTGGCAAGTCAGTTAGCGATAAAGCTGATTGCAGGGGCACTGTAATCATTACAGTGCAGTCACATTTATATAACAGTGTCCCCTGCACATTACAGTGTGGAGGACCGACACTAACCACCCCGCGAATGCCCCCCCATCTCCCACCGGTCCCTGGAAAAATTGGCTGCTCGGACTAAAATGCCTGGGCCTATTTTGTGCCCCAGTCCGGGCCTGTTACCAAGTCTATCTTTAGATCCAAAAAATAGTTGTGGTTAGAGTTGGGCTTTAAGTATAGCTAAAACCCCTGTTCAGGGTATATTTGGATCAGGTGTGTAGTAAAAAACAGGAAAAGTAGGTCCTGCATGTGCAAAGGCCTGGGACTAAAGCATAATATAAAAATCAAAACAGTGACTACACCAACTAGGGAAATGGCTTAAAAGTTTTTCAAGGGAATTCATAAAGGGTGTTGTAGATTTCCTTTTCAATCGTGTCAAGGTGAAGCCCTGAATGTATTTGTACTTTTGCCTGATTCATGCTCATGCTCTGGTCCGAGGAAAGAATATACTCTTGACAGTCCTTTCTCAATGCACTTACTCCCACCCTCCCTGACCACTGTGCTTGCGACACTATCAGTCACATGGCAAAGGAGTTTTGTACTGGGGTGGGCTGAGCTAAAAAGGAAACTGGGGGTTCGCCAGCATATCGAAGATAGAGGAGATGGAGGAACTTATACACATCTCCCATGAACGCATTCAGAAATTCACAACTATCTGGGCATGTTGGACCCATTTCAAGACCACAAATACATATGAGTCCTATCTCCCGTAACAGAATGCGCTGAGCGCTTCTATGGTTGTCCGCGGTGGAGGGTCTGGCTTGGGGGGGCGGGCTCGGTCCAAGGGTACTCTCCTTGCCTCTTTATATATATATTTTTTTCTCTTTCTTCTCTCCCTCTATATACTGACCGCTAATCCCGCTACCTCCCTCCCCCCTTTCCTCTTTATCTTAGGCCCTCAGAGGATACCCTTCTTTCTTCTTTCCCCCATCCCCCCTCTTTACTTACCTCCCTATAGATTCGCCCTGTCAAAAACAATTAGAAGATGAACACATAGACAATTCGCACGTCAAGGTTCTAGATGTACTAGTGTTGTCTCTCTACGAGCGTAATTTGGAACCACTGGGGTTCCTTGATGTAGAATGCCCACCCTAGAAGAGCTAAAACCCAAGTTAAGAGCTATCTCCCTTAGTATGGCTCATATATTGTAAAATGTATTTACATTTGTACATGCCATGAGTAGATTGCTACCAGTTTTTGTGTTGTAATAAGATGCCTCATGGCTGCTTGAGCGTCAATGTGAATGATGTGTTCCTGTACACTTACTATATTCTCTTCAATAAAAATCTTTGTGGGAAAAAAAAAAAGGAAACTGGGATGCTAGTTTCTCATCAGGTCTGCTTTGATTAACAGATTAACAGTGCACTGCAGAGGGCGGATCCATAGCCACTATCCAGTCCCATAGTGGCTTTCATTTCCACCTACTGCCAAGTGCTGTCAAAAAAAGGTAGATGGACTTCATAGGGTATGAGTCTCTCAGGTCCTCATCAGGCTCTGCCTACCCAGTTACAAGTAATTTTCCAAATCTGGGCATTGCCCATATTTAGGTAATGTCAACATCTGTATCACCGTTTACTGGAATCTCCCAGATGACAGCAGAATGGGGCCCTGGAACAGCACTGTGTGGGAAGCTGTTACATGATAGCTTCCTAACAAAGGCACTGCCCACTCCAAGTACTGGCACACTTCCGTATGCCAGGTCAGAGCTGATTTTAATTATATCACCAGTTTGTTAATAAGAGAGCTGGTGGTAACCATTTAAAGTGGTTATAAAGTTTGTTTCTTTTTTTAATAATAAACATGTCATACTTACCTGCTCTGTGCAAAGGTTTTGCCAAAGCAGCCCCAATCCTCCTTTTCTCAATTCCCCCGCTGGTGCTCTGGGCTCCACCTCATCTCTGTGTGCCACCATAGGAAGCTGATTCCTATGGCGGCAAACGTGTCATGCTCTGTGTGTGTTATACACACAGTGCACCCTCATCACCCCGCCCCCAATTCCTCATCATTGGATTTGATTGACAACAGCAGGAGCCAATGGCTGCTCGCACTGAGTCCAGTGAGGAGGGAGAGAGAGAGCAGCGCTGCTCTCCGGTTCAGCGCTGGATAAAGATCAGGCATAGGTAAGTATTTGGAGGGGTGAGCTGATAATAGGCTTTTTTTTACCTTAATGCATATAATGCATTAAGGTAAAAAACATTCAGCCTATACAACCACTTTAAGATTTTGTAGTTGTCATAGTGACAGATTCTCAAAGTAACAGTAGTAAGAGGCTTGCACGTTTTAGTGCTCTAACACTAAAAAACTCTTTATTCAATCTTGGGTTAAACCTCATTTCTTCTAACCTAAAATTGTGGCTGTATGCCCTAAGTTTACATACCCTGGCAGAATTTATGATTTTTGGCCATTAATGGCTATTAAACGTAACCATCCTCACCTGTGATCTGTTTGCTTGTAATTAGTGTGTGTGTGTGTGTGTGTATAAAAGGTCAATGGGTTTCTGGACTCCTGACAAACCCTTGCATCTTTCATCCAGTGCTGCACTGACGTTTCTGGATTCTGAGTCATGGGGAAAGCAAAATAATTGTCAAAGGATCTGCGGGAAAAGGTAGTTGAACTGTATAAAACAGTAAAGGGATATAAAAAGGTATCCAAGGAATTAAGAAAGGCAATCAGCAGTGTTCAAACTCTAATCAAGAAGTGGAAAATGAGGGGTTCTGTTGAAACCAAACCACGGTCAGGTAGACCAACTAACATTTCAGCCACAACTGCCAGGAAAATTGTTTGAGATGCAAAGAAAAACCCACAAATAACTTCAAGACTCTTTGAAAACATGTGGTGTGGCTGTTTCAAGATGCACAATAAGGAGGCACTTGAAGAAAGATGGGCTGCATGGTTGAGTCGCCAGAAGAAAGCCATTTCTATGCAAATGCCACAAAGTATCCTGCGTACAATACGCCAAACAGCACAGAGACTAGCCTCAAACCTTCTGGCACAAAGCCATTTGGAGTGATGAGACCAAAATTGAGCTTTTGGCCACAACCATAAACCCTACATTTGAAGAGGAGTCAACAAGGTCTGTGAAACACGGAGGTGGGTCGCTGATGTTTTGGGGATGTGTGAGCTACAAACGCACAGGAAATTTGGTCAAAATTGATGGCAAGATGAATGCAGTGTGTTATCAAAAAATACTGGAGGAACATTTGCATTCATCAGCCCGGAAGCTGCGCATGGGATGTACTTGGACATTCCAACATGACAATGATCCAAAACACAAGGCCAAGTTGACCTGTCATTGGCTACAGCAGAATAAAGTGACGTTTCGGGAGTGGCCATCTCAGTCTTCTGACATCAATATCATTGAGCCACTCTGGGGAGATCTCAAACGTGCAGTTCATGCAAGACAGCCCAAGAATTTCCAGGAACTTGAGGCTTTTTGCCAAGAGGAATATGCAGCTTTACCATCTGAGAAGATAAAGAGCCTCATCCACAAATACCACAAAAGACTTCAAGTTGTCATTGATGTAAAAGGGGGCAATACACGGTATTAAGAACCAGGGTATGTAAACTTTTGATCAGGGTCATTTGGGTAGTTTCTGTTGACATTATGATTTAAAAAGAGTAAACACAGTTGATTAATAATAAATGGCTACAGCCAAACACTAACCATGAGTAAAAGAAATTTTTTTGTGTTATCATTCATATTCTCTGAAAAATGGCCAAGAAATCACAAATTCTGCCAGAGTATGTAAACTTATGAGCACAACTGTATATATGCAGGGAGTGCCCCTGGGGGCAGGAAATGGAGGTGGGCTTCAAGTTGGGCTTTAAGCAACATGGCCAAGTCACCTTCCTGCCCCAGGAATATGTAGTATTTATAATAAAATGTCCTTGTGGACCATTATATGTGGGAGAAACCATAGAAAAGTAAAAGACAGATTGCTTGCCACAAGTACTCGATTAGAGATAAACTCATCGAGTTACCTTTGGCAAGACACTTTATTGAAAAGGGTCACACTATTTCCCAGCTTAGATTTATGGTAATAGTTGGGATAGGGGGTAATAGAGGACTAACCCTGAGAAAATGGAAAGTACAGTGGATCCATTGTTTGGATACATTGTTGCCTAAAGGTTTGAATTCAGATTTTTATCTGTATCTGTTTCTTTAATTTATGATCGGCCTAAATTAGTAAAATTGGCATTAGTTTTGAATCACATCTGCTTATCGTGTACTGGTTTGAATTGTATATACTTGTATGTACTGTAGTTGTAAATTAATTGTATATAATTTTCAAATACAGGTATCCTTGCTAGCAAATCCCATGTGTGGTGAGGAATTTGGTTACACCTTTGTTTTGCAAACACCTTTCTACATTAAGTTTTAATGTCAGCAATCCTTTCATCATATATATATATATATATATATATATATATATATATATATATATATATATATTTCCCCTGGCCATAATTATTTATAAAGGACATAGGGTAGGCACTGCTTTTAGCAGTTTTGACTGTTTTTTTCCAATATTTATTTATTTTTGTTTACTGGAAACAATGCAGTGAGGTTTTGAAACTGTTCAAATCAGGACGACAATAATTAAAGTAAAAAGACATATATACTATACTTTCTGTTAATGTACTGTTTTTTCAAACCTGTCATGTGTATGCATTTGCAAACAAAGCAACTGTTAGATAAAGAATAACTATATCCAGAGTCAGTTTGCAAATGGCCATACATTATTTTCTTTATAAGTGCTATTATGAATAAGGACACTTAGAATCTTTCAGCCTTTTACAAAATCTGATTAAATGGCATAAGTACCCTCAGTTCAGTAATTTACTATATGCAGCAATTATGAACTTGATTCTTAATGACTAAAGACAGTACTCAAAGTAATAGTAACTCATCCATTTCTGAAATTAAATCTGTTACTATAACTGTTCAATTAACTGCAGAAAAAGACAAAGAAATCAGTAATTCTTAGTTCAAGTATTAACGACGTATATCATTTAATGACTTGACTCCCATGAATACGGTAAATTAGTCTAAAACATTTTCCGACTTTCTAAGATTCACAGGAATAAGTATTATCGTGAATATTTCTTTTATTACATACCGGTAAACGTTTGACTGAGACCTATATCAATAAGAAATAGATTGTCAACGAAACAAACGTTTACGTATGTGTACTGTCCAAACTTTTTTGTCATGTAATTGT
>BLSH010337824.1:329801-356005 GCA_018402905.1 Glandirana rugosa | reverse complement strand
GTAGCAGTATAAATTATCGCCCAAATTTATGAAGAAAAATTACTTTTTTGCAAAATTTTTCAATACAAACTAAAAAAAAAGTGTTTTTTTTTCAAAAATTTCGCTACTTTTCACTTATATTGAAAAAAATAAAAAACCCAGCAGTGATTATATACCACCAAAAGAAAGCTCTATTTGTGAGAAAAAAATGATAAAAATTTTGTTTGGGTACAGTGTACCCTGACTGAGTAATTGTCATTTAAAATGTGAGAGTGCTGAAAGCTGAAAATTGGTCTGGTAAGGAAGGGGGTGTAAGTGTCCTGTAAGGAAGTGCTTAATAGGTTAAAAATTAGTGGGACATTTCAGATAGACGTATTCCACATACACATTGTATCTTATTAAAATCATTCTTTTTAATAAGATATAATATTGATTAAATCTATGTAGCCCCTGAAATGTCCTACTAATTCTTAACCTATTAAAGAATATAAGAACACACAGCAAAGGATGGGGTGGCTTATCCCAGCTCAACCCCAAGAAAGCAAAGAGAAGTCCACTCTTGCAGTGTGGGGGAAGGGGGTATAGCTTTTTTTTACTTTCAAGATTGTATGCTCCACTGTTCTACTCCTCCCTGGACATAATCACATATGGAGGAAGATTAACCCTGTACGATCCAAAGTGAAGGCTGCAGTGTGACCAAAGTCACCCCAGCCAACTTACACTGGAGCTGCTGGTAACCAGTAACAGAACTGCAGAGAGCCCGTTGAAGTATGGGATAAGATAAAGCTGGCTACACAGATCAGAATTCATCAGGTTCAGCGGGGGCTGAATTTTGATCTGTGTGTAGCCCTCTCTGTTAGGCAGAAACCGATTGTTATATCAGCTCCTTCTGGAAATACCTGACCAGTTAGCTGTTTATTAGTGTATTCAGACAGGGGACAGTCCCCACTGTCAGAATACAATGTCCCAGTGAGGGGGGATTCCCACATCCACTCTACTTGTGTGGATCTGTTAGCCACTCGCTTGAGACCCATCTCAATCCAACAATGTGCACAAGAGCAGTTGCTATCTAGTGGACTGTTTGTTTGATTTACAGCACTGGGAGTTTGGCAGAAACTTCCACACCAAATTGTGTGAAAATGAACCATAAAGCTGCTTTCACACTGGGGTGGCAAGTCAGTTAGCGATAAAGCTGATTGCAGGGGCACTGTAATCATTACAGTGCAGTCACATTTATATAACAGTGTCCCCTGCACATTTCAGTGTGGAGGACCGACACTAGCCACCCCGCGAATGCCCCCCCATCTCCCACCGGTCCCTGGAAAAATTGGCTGCTCGGTCTAAAATGCCTGGGCCCATTTTGTGTCCCAGTCCGGGCCTGTTACCAAGTCTATCTTTAGATCCAAAAAATAGTTGTGGTTAGAGTTGGGCTTTAAGTATAGCTAAAACCCCTTTTCAGGGTATATTTGGATCAGGTGTGTAGTAAAAAACAGGAAAAGTAGGTCCTGCATGTGCAAAGGCCTGGGACTAATGCATAATATAAAAATCAAAACAGTGACTACACCAACTAGGGAAATGGCTTAAAAGTTTTTCAAGGGAATTCATAAAGGGTGTTGTAGATTTCCTTTTCAATCCTGTCAAGGTGCAGCCCTGAATGTATTTGTACTTTTGCCTAATTCATGCTCATGCTCTGGTCCGAGCAAAGAATATCCACTCTTGACAGTCCTTTCTCAATGCACTTACTCCCACCCTCCCTGACCACTATCAGTCACATGGCAAAGGAGTTTTGTACTGGGGTGGGCTGAGCTAAAAAGGAAACTGGGGGTTCGCCAGAATATCGAAAATAGAGGAGATGGAGGAACTTATACACATCTCCCAAGAACGCATTCAGAAATTCACGACTATCTGGGCATGTTGGACCCATTTCAAGACCACAAATACATACGAGTCCTATCTCCCATAACAGAATGCGCTGAGCGCTTCTATGGTTGTCCGCGGTGGAGGGTCTGGCGTGGGGGGGCGGGCTCGGTCCAAGGGCACTCTACGTGCCTTTTTATATATTTTTTTTCTCTTTCTTCTCTCCCTCTATATGCTGACCGCTAATCCCGCTACCTCCCTCCCCCCTTTCCTCTTTACCTTAGGCCCTCAGAGGATACCCTTCTTTCTTCTTTCCCCTATCCCCTCCCTCTTTACCTACCTCCCTATAGAATCGCCCTGTCAAAAACAATTAGAAGATGAACACATAGACAATTCGCACACTCAAGGTTCTGGATGTACTAGTGTTGTCGCTCTACGAAGCGTAATTTGGAACCGCTGGGGTTCCTTGATGTAGAATTCCCACCCTAGAACAGCTAAAACCCAAGTTAAGAGCTATCTCCCTTAGTATGGCTCATATATTGTAAAATGTATTTACATTTGTACACGCCATGAGTAGATTGCTACCAGTTTTTGTGTTGTAATAAGACGCCTCATGGCTGCTTGAGCGTCAATGTGAACAATGTGTCCCTGTACACTTACTATATTCTCTTCAATAAAAATCTTTGTGGAAAAAAAAAGGAAACTGGGATGCTAGTTTCTCATCAGGTCTGCTTTGATTAACAGGTTAACAGTGCACTGCAGAGGGTGGATCAATAGCCACTATCCAGTCCCATAGAGGCTTTCATTTCCACCTACTGCCAAGTGCTGTCAAAAAAAGGTAGATGGACTTCATAGGGTACGAGTCTCTCAGTTCCTCATCAGGCTCTGCCTACCCAGTTACAAGTAATTTCCCAAATATGGGCATTGCTCATATTTAGGTAATGTCAACACCTGTATCACCGTTTACTGGAATCTCCCAGATGACAGCAGAATGGGGCCCGGGAACAGCACTGTGTGGGAAGCTGTTAAGGCACTGCCCACTCCAAGTACTGGCACACTTCCTTATGCCAGGTCAGAGCTGATTTTAATTATATCACCAGTTTCCTAATTTGAGAGCTGGTGGTAACCATTTAAAGTGGTTATAAAGTTTGTTTCTTTTTTTAATAATAAACATGTCATACTTACCTGCTCTGTGCAAAGGTTTTGCACAGAGCAGCCCAAATTATCCTTTTCTCAGGTCCCCCGCTGGTGCTCTGGGCTCCACCTCATCTCTGTGTGCCACCATAGGAAGCTGATTCCTATGGCGGCAAACATGGCAAAGGTGCCATGCTCTGTGTGTGTTATACACAGAGTGCACCCTCATCACCCCGCCCCCAATTCCTCATCATTGGATTTGATTGACAACAGCAGGAGCCAATGGCTGCTCGCACTGAGTCCAGTGAGGAGGGAGAGAGAGAGCAACACTGCTATCCGGTGCAGCGCTGGATAAAGATCAGGCACATGTAAGTATTTGGAGGGGTGAGCTGATAATAGGCTTTTTTTTTACATTAATGCATTAAGGTAAAAAAACAAACATTCAGCCTATACAACCACTTTAAGATTTTGTAGTTGTCATAGTGACAGATTCTCAAAGTAACAGTAGTAAGAGGGTTGCACGTTTTAGTGCTCTAACACTAAAAAACTCTTTATTCAATCTTAGGTTAAACCTCATTTCTTCTAACCTAAAATTGTGGCTGTATGCCCTAAGTTTACATACCCTGGCAGAATTTATGATTTTTTGCCCATTTTTCAGAGAAATGATAACACAAAAACATTTTTTTCACTCATGGTTAGTGTTTGGCTGAAGCCATTTATTATCAATCAACTGTGTTTACTCTTTATAAATCATAATGACAACAGAAACTACCCAAATGACCCTGATCAAAAGTTTACATACCCTGGTGATTTTGGCCTGATAGTATGCACACAAGTTGACACAAAGGGGTTTGAATGGCCATTAAATGTAACCATCCTCACCTGTGATCTGTTTGCTTGTAATTAGTGTGTGTGTGTATATAAAAGGTCAATGAGTTTCTGGACTCCTGACAAACCCTTGCATCTTTCATCCAGTGCTGCACTGACGTTTCTGGATTCTGAGTCGTGGGGAAAGCAAAATAATTGTCAAAGGATCTGCGGGAAAAGGTAATTGAACTGTATAAAACAGTAAAGGGATATAAAAATGTATCCAATGAATTGAGAAAGGCAATCAGCAGTGTTCAAACTCTAATCAAAAAGTGGAAAATGAGGGGTTCTGTTGAAACCAAACCACGGTCAGGAAGACCAACTAACATTTCAGCCACAACTGCCACGAAAATTGTTTAAGATGCAAAGAAAAACCCACAAATAACTTCAAGACTCTTTGAAAACATGTGGTGTGGCTGTTTCAAGATGCACAATAAGGAGGCACTTGAAGAAAGATGGGCTGCATGGTTGAGTCGCCAGAAGAAAGCCATTTCTATGCAAATGCCACAAATTATCCTGCGTACAAAACGCCAAACAGCACAGAGACAAGCCTCAAACCTTCTGGCACAAAGCCATTTGGAGTGATGAGACCAAAATTGAGCTTTTGGCCACAACCATAAACCCTACATTTGAAGAGGAGTCAACAAGGTCTATGAAACACGGAGTTGGATCGCTGATGTTTTGGGGATGTGTGAGCTACAAACACACAGGAAATTTGGTCAAAATTGATGGCAAGATGAATGCAGTGTGTTATGAAAAAATACTGGAGGAACATTTGCATTCATCAGTCAGGAAGCTGTGCATGGGATGTACTTGGACATTCCAACATGACAATGATCCAAAACACAAGGCCAAGTTGACCTGTCATTGGCTACAGCAGAATAAAGTTTCGGGAGTGGCCATCTCAGTCTCCTAACATCAATATCATTGAGCCACTCTGGGGAGATCTCAAACGTGCAGTTCATGCAAGACAGCCCAAGAATTTCCAGGAACTTGAGGCTTTTTGCCAAGAGGAATATGCAGCTTTACCATATGAGAAGATAAAGAGCCTCATCCACAAATACCACAAAAGACTTCATTGATGTTAAAGGGGGCAATACACAGTATTAAGAACTGGGGTATGTAAACTTTTGATCAGGGTCATTTGGGTAGTTTCTGTTGACATTATGATTTAAAAAGAGTAAACACAGTTGATTGATAATAAATGGCTAGAGCCAAACACTAACCATGAGTAAAAGAAATGTTTTTGTGTTATCATTCATATTCTCTGAAAAATGGCCAAGAAATCACAAATTCTGCCAGAGTATGTAAACATATGAGCACAACTGTATATATGCAGGGAGTACCCCTGGGGACAGGAAATGGAGGTAGGCTTCAAGTTGGGCTTTAAGCAACATGGCCAGGTCACCTTCCTGCCCCAGGAATATGTAGTATTTATAATAAAATGTCCTTGTGGACTATTATATGTGGGAGAAACCATAGAAAGGTAAAAGACAGATTGCTTGCCACAAGTACTCGATTAGAGATAAACTCATCGAGTTACCTTTGGCAAGACACTTTATTGAAAAGGATCACACTATTTCCCAGCTTAGATTTATGGTAATAGTTGGGATAGGGGGTAATAGAGGACTAACCCTGAGAAAATGGAAAGTACAGTAGATCCATTGTTTGGATACATTGTTGCCTAAAGGTTTGAATTCAGATTTTTATCTGTATCTGTTTCTTTAATTTATGATCGGCCTAAATTAGTAAAATTGGTATTAGTTTTGAATCACATCTGCTTATCGTGTACTGGTTTGAATTGTATATACTTGTATGTACTGTAGTTGTAAATTAATTGTATATAATTTTAAAATACAGGTATCCTTTCTAGCAAATCCCATGTGTGGTGAGGAATTTGGTTACACCTGACAGATCTTTGTTTTGCAAACACCTCTCTACATTAAGTTTTAATGTCAGCAATCCTTTCATCATATATATGGCCATAATTATTTATAAAGGATATAGGGTAGGCACTGCTTTTAGCAGTTTTGACTGTTTTTTCCAATATTTATTTATTGTTGTTTACTGGAAACAATGCAGTGAGGTTTTGAAACTGTTCAAATCAGGACGACAATAATTAAAGTAAAAAGACATATATACTATACTTTCTGTTAATGTACTGGTTTTTCAAACCTGTCATGTGTATGCATTTGCAAACAAAGCAACTATTAGATAAAGAATAACTATATCCAGAGTCAGTTTGCAAATGGCCATACATTATTTTCCTTATAAGTGCTATTATGAATAAGGACACTTAGAATCTTTCAGCCTTTTACAAAGTCTGATTAAATGGCATAAGTACCCTCAGTTCAGTAATTTACTATATGCAGCAATTATGAACTTGATTCTTAATGACTAAAGACAGTACTCAAAGTAATAGTAACTCATCCATTTCTGAAATTAAATCTGTTACTATAACTGTTCAATTAACTGCAGAAAAAGACAATTACAATCTATCATTTAAAATGTTGTATACACCTAGGATTTAGTCTACAATACTGTAATTACATACATATACTCTACAATGTAGAGTATGCATAAAGTAAGCACATACATACAGGGAACCTGTGTTCAGACTTGCCTGACTTAAAGTGTTACTAAACCCAGGACCCCGCATTAACTATATCTGGTCTCCCAGATATGCAATTATTTTAGTAAATTTAAACTGCTAAATACCTTTTCTCATCAGCAGTATATAGCAGTCTTGTGACTTCTATCAGTGTCTGGGTAAAGCTTGTAGGGGGAGTTTTCATTCTCCCACGATTGTTCTATTAGAATGCAGGGCCCCTGACCCTCTGTCTGGACAATGCTGATTGGCCCTGTGTTGGTCACATGCACTCTCCCAAGAAAAAAAAAATCAATACACACCAAACTGAGCATGTGCACTGGTTCTGTAAATATCAGGTTATTTTTTGGAGACAGTAGAAGTATGAGATGATCAGAGAAGACAGGATCAAACAGCCTTTTTACACAATGCAGAGTATTAACCGCTTAGGTTCCACAGTGAGTATAACAAGCATGCTTTACTGCATATACAGACTGATTTTATTGTTGTGGGTTTAGTAACACTTTAAACATTCAGGCAGAAGAACCAGAATGATGTTTGAGAGTTTGGACAGTGGAGAGACACAAGCAATCCCTGTCTGAACAGACATATGTGTCTGAGCTGAACATCAGTCTGCGTGTGAGCAGTCTAGAGGTCTAGTCTGGTGACCTAAATAACCAGACCAGCAGAGAGCCTGATACTGAGAAAGCTCTGTCTTAAGGTGGACATAGTTGGCCATGAAACAAATAGCCAGAAGTTGAAAAATGTGTACTGTTCTGTTGTATGGGAACATCTTCTGCATGGAAAATCTTATGTGAACCTACTTTCTTGATGAAATATTAAAATTAAAGTTGGATGGAAGCCCCAATGCACAGTTTGGTGTGTGTATTGGCTCACCAAAAAGTCTATGTGAGGTTAACGCTCACAATGTTCATGTTTTATAACATATTCATAACTACCTTACCCATTCAACACTTATTACCATAAAATATGTAACTTTGTTTAGATTGAAATGTTAAACATTTCAGCTACCCTCTGCCACCTTACCTAAAACAGAATTGCATAGCTGAATACGGCAAATGAATCAAATTTTAAGCCTCAACAGCTGACCTGTATACCTTAGACAAAGATAACAAAATCTTGAGGTTTTGGGACATTTATATTGTCAAAAACATAAGTTGTTCCTGCCATATTGACCTGAACCCTACAAATATCAATTCCGTATCCACTCTTTATTCAATCTTCTCTTCCCCTTACCCTATAGATCTACTATTTGACTATTGCTTCCAGATACAGACCAAGAGCAACAGAAGAAGACCACCCAAACTACAAGCAATCAATCAAATATACAGTATGTAGCCATGGGGGACCACAAAGAGGAAATCCACACCCCTGTTTTTTTTTTTTTTCTTTTTTTGTGGCCTATGCTATAACAGACCTCATGCTAACTGATATTTGCAGAAGATATCTGCATAACAGAAGTTATGCAAGTACTTGTAAGCGGCTTTACACAGACTATGGAAATGGCAAGAGGGCGATACAGACACGCTACATACAGAACTGCATGATGAAAGACAGGAACTGACCACGCTGTCATGGATCAGCAGCCATAATTGCCATAGTCGGTTTACTCACAGGAACACAGGAATAGGCAGGATAAATCAGGTATTATACTACAGGGTAAGGGCAAAATAACATTGCTGTATCAATATGCAGTTTATCTTGCCTTAAAGAGACAGAAGCGTGATTTTTTAGGTTTACAAACTCTTTAACCAGTTCCCGAGCGGCTCATGTACAGTCACTGCTGCAATGTGGCAGCGTCCTGCGAATCGCTGTCTGTAAATGGCGCTCACAGCCAAGGCCAGGGGGCGCGCGTGCACGGTGGTCTGATTCGCTAGAGGACCGTTCAATCTGCAGGAATATACCAATGATTTTTGGTCTATACCTGCTGATCGGTCCTGGCGAATGGAATGCCTCCCCTGACTGTGTAATGTAGACACAGACAGGGGAAGTGATGTCACTCTCCCTCTCTCCTTCCTTTTCCATTCGAGAGAGGAGAGAGAGAGACATCTAAACGTGAGTGCACCAACACTACACCAGTACACATAGGCACACTTTTAACCCTTTGATCGCCCCTTGATCGCCCCCCAGTTAACCCCTTCACTACTGTCACTGTGTCACTGAGTGCAGCAATCAGATCGTTTATTGATCGCTGTACTTGTGTCACTTGTGTCACTAATCAGTGTTAGGGTAGGTAGTAGGAGGCCTAGGTAGGTATAAATACCCCCCTAATAAAGTGTTTAACCCCTTGATTGCCCCACTGTCACCTGTGATCACTGTATAAGTGTCACGGGTGACGCTAGCTAGATAGTTAATTTTTTTTCCCCATCAGGTTACCCACAGTATATATATATAATATGTATATACCTTTTTTAGGTTTTTAACCCCTGATTGCCTGGAGGTGACCTCAGTTATCTAATCTGATCAGATCTATACTAGTGTCTCCACTATATTCGTGTTCTAAAAATGCAGCTTTAGCAGGATTAGCCCAGATACCTGCTAGCACCTGCGTTTAGCCCCTCCGCCAAGCCCAGCCCACCCAAGTGCAGGATCAATAGATCGCTGACACTTACAAAACACATCACACATATCTGCAGAGTTCACAGAGATCACGCCGAATCACTGCGAAATCTGACAGTGAATTTGGTAGTGACTTGAAATAGGCTCTGACAACCAGGTGTGCCTTTTTGCCTGTGAGTCATACTGTATATTGTAGCTATAAATTTAGAGCCCAACATGACAAATCCGAGGTACACTAGTGAAGAGGCCTACGCGTTCCTGAGCATGACAGACGAGAGCGATGGGGAAGCTCCACTGCCAGAATCAGGCTCAGTATACGATCCCGGGGGGCAGCAGCGGCACCCTAACAGATAACTCTGACGACGGATTTGAGTTCCCTGCTAAGGTCAGGCATACCAGATCCTGTTCTGCTGTCGCTGAGTTGCAAGAACTGCAGGGCTCTCTTATGGACCAGAGAGCCAGTAATAGTGCTGCTACTCCTTCTGGTGACCTGGCAAGCACCTGTGGCCTAGTATAACCTGGTCATAGACAAACCAGCACTGCAGTAACACTTGGTGACGTGGTGAGTCCCATAAGTGCAATTCAAGCTGGTGTGGCTAGCACAAGTAGTGTCCCGCAGCCACGAAGACAAAGACAAACACAGGCCCGCAGAGCCCTTCCTGCCCACTTGCAAACCCTGATTGGCAACACACCACTGATGCAGCACCCATACTTCCCCTATTCACTAGCCAACCCAGAATTCAGATGAATACAGTTGACTTTAGGGCCATTGATTTTTGTTTGCTGTTTTTCATAGAAGATCTCTATAGATCTATTGTGGACCAAAGCAATTTATATGCTATGCAATTTATACCCCAATCAGTCCGACTGTCTGCTAATCTATCCATCTTTAGGCGATCCCTGAAAACCTTTCTCTTTAAAGAAGCCTATCCTGCTTCTACCTAATACTCTTTCTTTCTTTCTACAGCAGCTCACCCCCCACAGCTTTTACCTTTTGTATCAATTGACCCTACCTCTTAGATTGTAAGCTATAACGAGCAGGGCCCTCTGATTCCTATTGTACCAAATTGTGATGTAACTGTACTATATAAATCCTGTATAATAATAATAATAATATGCTGGTCAATACATCACCGCTAATCCCCATTTGTCACTTGCCAGAGACTGGAAACCAATTATGGTTCCAGAATTTAAGACCTTTTTGGGCCTTACCCTCCTCATGTGCATACATAAAGAACATGAATTGTGGTTATATTGGTCCACTGACCCAATTCCCCACATGTCCGTGTTTTCTGCTTGCATGGCCAGGACATGATACCAGCAGATCCTGCTGTGTCCTCGAATATAACCAAAATATGGGAGGGGTGGACCTCAACGACCAGTTATTGGCACCGTACTTAATTACCCCTAAGACCAGACACTGGTACAAAAAAGTGTCTGTTTACTTATTCCAATTGGCTATGCTGAATGCTTATGTGCTATACAAAGCGTCAGGACGGACTGGATCTCTCCTTCAATTCCAGGAAGAGTCCTTCTGTGTCCAGTTGGCTCTGCACACCATGTTCCCAATCCAAATGCAGTGAGCTGGCTGCATGGACGGCATTTTCCACATGCCATCCCTGGTACCCCTACTAACCAAGCCCCGCAAAAAAGATGTTGTGTCTGCTGACGATGCGGTTACAGGCGCGACATCCGTTTTTATTGCCGCTATTGTTTTTACCAGCCTGGTCTCTGCATCGATGACTGTTTCGAGCATTACCATACACTAGTTGAGTATTAGCGTAGGGAACAACACTACACAGGAATAGGGCACACTATCACAGGGTCTCCAAGATGTCACTGCATTTTGAGAGACCCCAACCTGGAACTACTGTTAAAAAAAAAAAAGCATACCAAAAAAACAAAAAAAAATTTTAAAAAGTTATAAAAACAAAAAATGTACATTTCTTGTTTTTCTATCTCTATTTTCTTTCTATTCTTTTTCTATTCCTCTCGCTATTGTTTTTTATGCATACCTGTAATGTTTTGTTACTGTTTTTTATCATTTTTTTTTTTTTGCAGGTATGTAATGTTTTTATAATGTTTTCCTGTAATGCTTTATTATTTTTCTTCTTAGCAGGAATGTTATTTTTTATATGTTACTGTGTTTTGTTAATCTTTATTTGATTTTCAAGTACGCCAGCTGCAGCACTAATTTATTTAGGGTGACAGCAACAGCGTTTGCTCCCACCATACATAAAGCAGCAACTCCAGCGCTGTTGGAGGTGATTTCACCGCCACAGTTAAAAAAAGAGCATATATACCGGAGCATAGGGGCAGGGGTTGAAATTGGGGCGGATTGCCCCTATGCTCCGGTATATATTTTTAAGTGCTATGTCCACCATTAGAAGTGGGTGGATTAAGGGAGGTTTTCCAATGTTGGGCATACCCACTGATTGATTCTTTTTCTTCATTTAACCCACAGGCTGCATGAAAAAAAGAACATTACAACATATGCTCAACAAGGACCAGCGACACATTAGTATGTTGCTAATCTTAGAGTGGTTATACCAGAATGATACCTGCAGGTATAGGTATCATCTAGATATCATTCTTTTCAGCCGGCGGTCAGCTTTCATGTAAAAGCAATCCTACCAGCTGATTAGCTGCTAGACTGCTTTTACAAGCAGTGGGAGGGAATGCCCCCCCTCCCGCCATCTTCCATGGTTTTCTCAGGTTCTCCGGGGAACCCAAGAATGCAGCCAGTGGTTCTAACAGCTGACCACAGAGCTGATCAAAGACTGTAAAGGCTCCAATCATCTCTATGGCCTAAGATACCAGAGGCTACGAGCATTTCATGACTTTGGTTTTGCCGAATATAAACCGCACTATTGGGAAATTGGGGAAGCATCTTATCACACCGATTTTGGTGTGGTCAGATGCTTTAAGGGCTGAGGAGAGATCTAACAGACCCCAAATAAAAAAAAAATATACGACACTACCTATTTTTATCAAAAAGGATATTTAAATTTCCAGTGATAACAATAAAAATGATAGAAAAAAAAATATGAAAGGGACAGTGTAAAAATAAAATACAAAGCAAAATAAATAATTTAAAAAATGCACCCCTGTCCCCCCGTGCATACACGCAAAGGTGAATGCAAGCGTCGGTCTCGTGCCGTATGTAAACAGCAATTGCACCATGCATGTGAGGTATCACCATAAACATCAGATCGAGGGCAGTAATTCTAGCAGGAGCCTTCCTCGGCAGATCTAAAGTGGTAAACTGTAAAGGTTTTTAAAGGCTTTTAAAGATGTATATAGTTTGTCACCGCTGCATGGGTATGCATTATTTTTAAAGCATGTCATGCTTGGTGTCTATGTACTCAGCATACTTTATATTTCACCAAATATTTGGGAAATATAGTGAGTTTTTGTGTATTAATATTCAAAAAAGTGTTTTTTTCCCCAAAAATTGCTTTTGAAAAATCGCTGCGCAAATACTTTGTGAAAATAAAATTTACAACACTCCCCATTTTAATATGTAGGGTCTCTGCTTTAAAAAAATATATAATGTTTTGGGGTTAAAAGTACTTTTCTAGCAAAAAAAAGTATTTTTTCATGTAAACAAAAAGTGTCAGCAAAGACTTGGTGGTTGATGTGTGGCATAGGCTTCTAATGTTGGGCAAAAAAATGCCAGGACAGTTAAACCCCCCAAATTACCCAATTTTAGAAAGTAGACACCCCAAGCTATTTGCTGAGAGGCATGTAGAGTCCATGGAATATTTTAATTTTTGTTGCAAGTGATTGAAAAATGAAAAAAAAAAATTACACAAAGTTGTCACTGAAATGATATATTGCTCACACATGCCATGGGTATATGTGAAATTACACCCCAAAATACATTCTGCTGCTTCTCCTGAGTACGAGGATACCCCATCTGTGAGATTTTTGGGAGCCTATCTGTGTACAGAACCCCAAAAACAAATCACCATCTTCAGGCCTTCTAAGGGCATAAAGTGGTGATTTTACTCCTCAGTACCTATCACGGTTTTGGAGACCCTGAAATGTCAAGGTAGCACAAAACCCCCCCCAAAATGACCCCATTTTGGAAAGTAGATACCCCAAGGTATTTTCTAAGAGGCATTGTGCATATTTTGCAGCTCTCATTTGTTTTGGAATATGAAGAAATAAACGTAAAATGTATTTTATTTTTTACTTTTTAAAATTTCAAAACTTTGTGACAAAAAGCAAGACCTGCAAAATACTCAACGTGCCTCTCAGCACATAGCTTGGAGTGTCTACTTTCCAAAATGGGGTCATTTGGGGGGGGGGAGTCTTGTGCTATCTGGGCATTCCATGGCCTCCGAAACTGTGATAGGGAGCGAGAAATAAAATCACCATTTTATGCCCTTAGAAAGCATGAAGGTGGTGATTGGTTTTCGGGGTCCTGTATGCCGTTAGACCGCCAAAAGGTCTCACACATGTGGTATCTCCATATTCAGAAGAAGCAGCAGAGTGTATTTTGAGGTGTAATTTCACATATATACCCATGGCATGTTAGAGCAACATATCATTTAGTGACAACTTTGTGAAAAATAAAAACAATTGTCATTTCCGCGAAACTTGTGGCAAAATATAAAATATTCCAAGGACTCAACATGCCTCTCAGCAAATAGCTTGGGGTGTCTACTTTCCAAAATGGGGGGAAGGCATAAATTTTTGCCCTTAGAAATCCTGAAGGCGGTGATTGTTTTTTGTGCTCCCATACGCGGATAGAATCACAAAAATCTCACACATGGGGTATCCCCATACTCAGGAGAAGCAGCAGAATGCATTTTGGGGTGTAATTGCACATATACCCATGGCATGTGTGAGCAATATATAATTTCAGTGACAACTTTGTGTAATTTTTTTTTTTGTCATTTTTCAATCACTTCTGACAAAAAAATAAAAGATTCAATGGGCCCAACATGCCTCTCAGCTAATTCCTTGGGGTGCCTACTTTCCAAAATGGGGTCATTGAGGGGGGGGGTTGTACTGCCCTTCCATTATAGCACCTCAGGAAATAAGATAGGCAGTCATAAAATAAAAGCTGCATAAATTCCAGAAAATGTACCTTAGTTTGTAGACACTGTAACGTTTGCACAAACCAATAAATATACGCTAATTTACTTTTTTTTTTACCCAAGACACGTGGCTGAATGCATTTTGGCAAAAATGTATGACTAAAAGTTAGTTTATTTTATTTTTCTAATAACAAAAAGTAGCGCAGAGGTGAACAAATACCACCAAAAGAAATCTCTATTTGTGGCGAAAAAAGTACATACATTTTGTTTGGTATAGCATTGCATGACTACGCAATTACCAGTTAAAGCAGTGCAGTGTCAAATTGAAAAAAGTGCTCTGGTCCTAGTGTGGGAAATCCTTCCGGGGCTGAAGCGGTTAACTACTTAACACAAAAAAAACTATAAATAAATCTTTTTTTGGTTTTTTTTGTGTAACTTAAATACTTTTGTGTACTTAAATAAACCGTTTTCTTATACTGTAGGCTGCAAATCATTCAAACAGTTTTTTTCTCCCAAAGTCCAATCACGGCTTTACATGATTACATTAAAGTACAGGGTGGGCCATTTAAATGGATACACCTTAATAAAATGGGAATGGTTGGTGATATTAACTTCCTGTTTGTGGCACATTAGTATATGTGAGGGGGGAAACTTTCAAGATAGGTGGTGACCATGGCGGCCATTTTGAAGTCAGCCATTTTGAATCCAACTTTTGTTTTTTCAATAGGAAGAGGGTCATGTGACACATCAAACTTATTGGGAATGTCACAAGAAAAACAATGGTGTGCTTGGTTTTAATGTAACTTTATTCTTTCCTGAGTTATTTACAAGTTTCTGACCACTTATAAAATGTGTTCAATGTTCTGCCCATTGTGTTGGATTGTCAATGTAACCCTCTTCTCCCACTCTTCACACACTGATAGCAACACCACAGGAGAAATGCTAGCATAGGCTTCCAGTATCCGTAGTTTCAGGTGCTGCACATCTCGTCAACCTGTATCCATGCAGGGTCCAGGTGGTCGCTTAACTAGCTTTAACTAGCTAAAGACATTGGGTGTATGATTTACATCTAAATAACTTTAAAGACCTTGGGTGTACTTTAATACACACATGGATCCCTTGTCACAACTTGATTTCCATTGACAGAACAAAGTCTTCAGTTTGACATTATGGTCTCATTCTGTATTTCAGAAGCATTGACAGCGGTTCTTTATAGCTATAACTAGCTAAAGACACTATGTGAAAAATGTACAGCTAAAATAACGTTAAAGATCTTGGGTGTACTTCAATGCACCCATAGATGCCTTGCCACAACTTGACTGCCATTGAAATTGACAGAACCAAGTCTTCAATTTGACATCCTGCATTTCAGATGCACTGATAGTGATTCTTTGTAGAAAAACAAATCTATAAAGAAATAAACATTACTCTGCCAGTGGGGCTGAGTATGCTCTATTCTTTTTTTAATTTGAAACTTGGAGAGCACATATACATTAGTGCACATGAACACTTGTTTAGTATGTATGGTATATTATAAATGTAATTAAACTTCCAGTCTACCTTTATCTAATATTACAGTTGTGAATAGTTAAGTTACATGTTCACTTAGTTTATCCTATATGAGCTTCAGTGATATTTTTTGACCTTTCTGTCCCAAAACCATTGCTGCATTTTGTGCACCAAAAACCTTAGATTCAGTGTTTCCATCAAATCTAGAAAGTTAAAAGGTGAGTCAACAATCTTTCTTTTTCATCTGTAGTTTCCCCGACTAGTCCCTGATCGAGTAAGGGTTTTATGTTTTAGGTTACTGTATTTTTAAAGTAATTTTTTAAATTAATGTGCATTAGCATATTGTTGTGTATATCTGAGAGCTAGATGATACTTAGGTTGGCAATTAAAGACTGCTAGAACAGCATCTATTTAAAAAAAAAACAAAAAAAAAAACCTATATTAAGTGCTAAATTCTTTTTCTCCACAAGATGGCTCCTTTTTTTGTGTCACTACCAGCGTCCTTCTAACCACTTCTGTCAGCCACTGATGCAGAGGGAACTCCTCTTCCGCATATGCTGTATTTATATCCTTTGCGTGGTGTACGTTATTTAGCCATGTCCCTGATGATATCAAACGTGTTGGTCAGTGTCTAACGTGACACATGATGCACAGCGGCCGCTGGCCAGAAGTAACACACAGTGGACGGTATAAGTATTGCAGCTTATTGTATATCGATGCCGGTTTACTTCTAATGTTATGTGAGTGCACTACTTGTATCTAATAAACAGTATTTTAAGGACATATTGCACTATGAGCTTTTATATTTTACATGTTCCCATTGTTTGTGAGGTGCTGGAGTGAAGCCTGAGAGATTATTTGAATTGGAACACCCATGTTTGGGATTTTTCCCTAAAGCGTAACTGGCTACTCAGTCGCATGGGAGTCATTGGGCTCTGATATGCATCCATCCTCACTTTTGCTTTTCTGGATTTCTGGGAGCTTTCATTTTGGATATTTGGAGCACCTCCTACAACTTTGTGGACTTTGTTGTGCACATGAGCACATGAGTACTGTTTATTACTGGACTTACATTTTTTTTTTTTTTACGCATATAATTTATATATCACGTTTTTGTTGCATTTTTGATAATAGTGCTGCACATTGTATATTGAAAAAAAATACCAACTGTTTAACTTCTTCACACTGACTGCACACATATATGCGGCCCCTTTGTGCTGGGAGCGTGCCGCACAGCGCATTCCGAGCACAGAGACCAGGCTCTCACTGAGAGCCCAGGGTCTTGTACTAACGATCGGGAAATGGGACTGTCGGTTCCGAGTCACCTGATTGCCTTTGATTGGCTATCACAGTGATAAGTCACTGTGAGCCTGCCCCTGGGTTTCCAACCTCTTATGAATGGATATAAAGATACATCGTATCTTCCTCTTCATGTAGGAGAGGAATTGTAAACAAACCAGTGTACAAAAAAAATAAAAATAAAATAAAGAATAAAAAATAAAGAAAACAATAACAAGATCCATGTTGCCAGGGTTAGTGTTAGGGTCAAGGTCAGGGTCAAAGGTCATGGTCAGCATATTTTTGATAAGATTTAATTTTTTTTTTAATTGGTATCAGTGTCAGTTAGTGTCAGTGTCAGTGTGCTTTAGGCAGGAAAAAAAATTAAAAATACGCACCATTCTTTTGGGGCTGTACTACAGGTGCAAACAACAACTAACATACACATTTGTGGTATCACTGCAATCGTCAGGAGCTGGAGTATTTCCTTTGGGTTGTTCTTTGGTAAATTATGAAAATAGGAAAGAATATACAGCCAAATTTAAAAATAATTATTTTTTTTACTATTTTGGGCAAGTTTTCCTTTGATAATAAAAATAAATCAGGAGATATCCATTACCACCAAAAGAAAGCCCAAGTTGTCCTAAAAAAAAGCAAGGTATAATCCACCTGGATACATTAAGTAGTTGTGACGATATGTATAGTTTTCCTAACACATGTCAAAGTTGCAAAATTGTGCTTAGGCATTTCGATTTGTTTTACCCTTAGACGTGAAGGGGTTCAAATATGGTAAATTGTGAAGAGGAAGAAATTGAAGTAAATCTAATAAAGTATAAACTAAAACATTAAAATTGAAATTTAAATGGAAAGAAACCATAGCATTGCTGAGTACGTTTTTAGCTTCTTTTTCTTAAAGGTGCAAAAGAAAAGTTAAAATGATATGTGAGAATTTTCTTTTTTAAGTAGCTTATTTAAATTCATTAAAAATGTTCTAATATCTAATTTTCACTTTTATGCAGATAAATAACATTGCAGGAATGGCTTATTCACTGGTTTTCATTTTAACATTGAAGATGAAAATGTTGTCAACTTTATAATTATTCAACAAACTGAGTATTGCATATGAAATAGCTAAACGTGGTTTCACAAATAGTTATTGCTGTTTTGTCCCCGTTGGACATTTTCTCCCTCAGGCATTAAGTGAGCAGAATCTAAAACACGCTAGAGAAGGAAACTCAAAGAATCAAACTGCAAACCATAAAGAATGCAAGCAATACACAGAAGAGTTACTGTATATAAACACAATAAGGTTAGCTCAGTAGGTAGGCTAATATCTACATGAGAAACATGCAAAATTCAATATCGCAAACAATATATATGAGCCCAAATTAAGCGCTCTTCCCACTGCAAAACATATATGACAAACCAAGGTGTTTTAAAAACAAATCTGAATGATCTTGGCATACACAGTTGCAATATGTATCCAAAATCAGTTTTGTAAAGTCCAACCAGTGCTCATGTTAAAAATATATGACACGGCGTGGCCTGACGGCGGAGAAGAAGGACGCGTTCTGTGAGAGCTCCGGAGCGCTCCTGTTCTTTCCTCCGGCCCATCGAAGCATATCACCCGAATACCCGACAAGGAGAGAGGTATACCCTGCCTGCATCACCAGCCGCACTCCAGACCCGCGCTGACCCGGCTCCGTGGTTATAAGACGAAGCTTGCCGTTACTCCGTCCCGCGCTGGGGAAAGCACAGGCGCCATCTTTGAGGCCCAGCCGGGCGCCGCTTCTGACTACAGAGCTGCAAGACCTGGTAAGCGGGGAACTGGGTGAGTCACTACACCCCAGCACACAAGTCCGCTATCCTCCTCAGCCCAGACTGCCATAGCCAGCGAGGAAGACACAGACCAGAACCATATCAGAGCAGCCTCCAGAGATCCCCCCACACGTGGTCTGAATGAGAGATCCCACATAACCCCAGGATCCACACAAATCCTCACTCTGGCTCGGGAGTGTAGAGGTAAGCAAATACCTTGATGGAACCCACCACATCATTTGCATTCTCATAATCCCCCATGGCGCTTAAAATGCTCTCGCTTAATGTGAATGGACTAAACCATCCAGCCAAGAGAGCGTCCATGTGGGCAGAAGCCAAAAAGCTACATGCGGACTTGTTGTGCATACAAGAAACTCACTTCTCTACTATAAACCCACCCAAGTGCACACACCGCAACTTTCCACATACCTTTTACGCCTCAGCACCGAAAAAACAGGCTGGAGTCCTTGTCGCAATCAGAGATACTGTCTCTTTCCAAATGAAAGAAATCATTACGGATCAGACTGGCAGATATCTTATACTCATTGGCTCCTTTAACAATACTCTCCTCACCATAGTTAACCTATACACGCCAAACTCACACCAATTGAGATTCCTGAAAAGACTCTTCAAGAAAATCAACAAAAGCAAAGAGGGAGGTTTAATTATATGTGGGAACTACAACATTACAAGTGACCACCACGTAGACTCTTCTGCTACTCTAACCCGTCCTCCTCCCTCTTTGCAGAATCTACTACATTATGAAGAGGTGTATGATGTTTGGAGGTGTCAGCATCCAGGTGTAAGAGACTACACTCATCACTCCTCCAGGCACAATACATACTTGCGTATTGATATGGTGATTGTTGACAGGAATGTTTTATCAAAGGTGTCTTCCTCCGCCATCCATGATATAACCTGGTCAGACCATGCCCCAGTGTCAATTACAATGGCGGAGGGACACACCTTAACTCGCCCCCTAGTGTGGCGAGCTAACTCGCGCCTGCTCCAGGCACCTGATAATGTTAATACGATATTGTCACACCTTAAAGAATTCTTTGTGAACAATGAGGGTTCAGTAAAGAGTCCAGGAGTTCTTTGGTGTGCCCATAAGGCCTTTATGAGAGGGATTTTTCTTCAGATTAGTGCCAAAGAGAAAAAAAAAAGGGAACACAAACTAGACACTATACTAACAGAAATTAAAATCTCAGAAACGCAGAATAAGACCTATCCCTCAACAACCCTAGCCAATAAACTGACAAAACTACGAATGGACCTCAGGAATATGCTCTTAGAGAGGTATAGTAAACATATAGACAAAATTAAACTCTCCCATTACTCCCCTGGCAACCGTGCGGGTAAACAACTGGCCACCAGACTGAAAAATAAAAACGGCAAATCTAGAATCCCCTACCTAATTAGACCAACAGATAACTCCAAAATATTGGACCCTGATAAAATAGCTGACACCTTTGCTGACTATTACTCCTCCCTTTATAACCTCAAGGATGACCATGACACCAAACAACCCTCCGATGAGCTCATACGAAATTTCCTAGACCATTTTAATCTTCCCATGTTATCAGATACCCAACTGAAGGAATTAAATGCCCCTATAACTCCTTTAGAAATTCTTAAAGCGATCCCATCATTGCCACAGGGAAAATCTCCTGGACCAGATGGGCTACCAAATGAATACTATCGGACGTTTCGGGACATCTTGGCCCCCAAACTGGCCGATACCTTTTCGCAAGCTATTGAAACAGAATCATTTCCCGCAGAGATGCTGAAAGCATACATCGTCACCATCCCCAAACCTGGTAAGGACCCTGCGACCCCCACAAAATATAGACCGATTTCATTACTCAACTCAGACGTTAAATTATACGCAAAAATCTTAGCACACAGATTCATACCCATCATGCCTACAATTATCAACCCGGACCAATCCGGTTTTACTACAGGTAGACAACCGTCAGACGCTACCAGGAAGGTTATAGGCGTTACCCAGCACATGCGGGCCTGTCGGACGCCTTCTCTGCTCCTGTCTTTGGATGCGGAGAAGGCGTTCGACAGGATACACTGGGGTTATATGAGACAAGCTCTGATGAGATACGGTCTCCAGGGACATATTCTGTCGGCTGTCCTGGCCTTGTATTCCTCTCCTAGCGCCCAGGTGTTTACATCCAATGCCCTATCCAAAAATTTTAAATTTACAAATGGAACCTGACAGGGCTGCCCCCTCTCGCCCTCTATCTTTAATCTCCTTATTGAGCCCCTCGCAGAAACGATTAGAACCCACCCCCTCATTTCTGGCATTGAAGTAGGGAAGGGCTCATCCCATCATATAAATTTGTTCGCAGATGACATTATTTTGTTTATTTCCGCCCCAGAAAAATCACTACCACATGTACATAATACACTGGAAGCATTCAGTCAGATATCATATTATAAGGTCAATTTCACTAAATCTCTAATACTGGGCATAGGTGTAGCCCCCCAACTTAAACTTAATATCAAAGCAGCGTTCCCCTACTCCTGGGCTACCAAAAGTATTCCCTACCTGGGTATTCAAGTAACAGAGGATCCTGCTGCTCTAGTAGACACCAACCTTCCCCCTCTAATCGACAAGGTTTCCAAAGAATTGGATAGATGCTCTAAGACTGAGCTCTCTTGGATGGGACGGCTGGCCTCCTTTAAAATGCTTATACTGCCACAGATATTATATGTGTTTCGTACATTACCTGTACCAATCAAAAATAAATATTTGAAAGCACTAGACTTACTGTTAAAGTCATATGTGTGGAGGTCCAGGCGCCCCAGATGTGCCAAACCCATCCTAATCAAGCACAGATGTGCAGGCGGTATGGGGTACACCGACCTCAGAGATTACTACCAAGCCTCTGTGCTTACTCAGCTAAGGACATGGTTTAACCTAGCAGAGAGGTCTCCGTGGAGATCTGTGGAACAAAAACAGATCCCCTCCGGAAACTTTGAAGCTTTCTTCCTAGCCGAGATATTGAGGCCCCACCACCTCACCCAATTCTCTTTAACCATCCAAGCTACCATCAATGCATGGAGACAACTTCAGAATTTAGAAACAAACCCGACTTTACTCACTGAAATTCCCATCCCTTTGGAGATCCTTTCTGAGCTAATTCCAAACCTATCAATCTCCAGATGGCTCTCAAGGGGGATCACACATATCTCCCACCTTTACGATGGGACGAGACTGAAACGGTTCCAGGACTTACGGGTCGAATATGATATCCCACACTCAGACTACTATATACATGCACAAATCTCCCATCTCCTTAATTCTTAAAAAACCCATAAAATCTATCTACAAAAAGAGGCATGGGAGTTCTACCAGAACCCCACCCCTGGCATGAAGGGAATCTCCCTGTTTTACAACCTCTCATGCCAAAAACAAACCTTTTCCAAATCTACACACCACCTAAAATGGGAACATGAACTGGGGAATTCCTTCACACCTCAACAGTGGAAAATGGCTGCCCATACGGTCTATAAATCCTCTAAATGTATCAACCACTGGGAATCATACCAAAAATTGTCCCTGAGATGGTACCTGACACCTCTTAGAATGTCTAAATTTGCCAAAGACTCTTCCCCCCTATGATGGAGAAGTTGTGGGGAAATTGGCAACCTGTTGCATGTCTTCTGGAGTTGTAGGAGTCTCACTAGTTTCTATCATCTCAAAAAAAATTTCGTCTATCACTGGTTGCCTTACAGGACCTGACCCTGCATTGGCTCTCCTGGGACTGGGTATAGAGCGGTTCCCACCGGACCTCCGGACTATCATTACACATATATTACTGGCAGCAAAAATCTTAATAACAAGGAATTGGAGATCAGACAAAACTCTAAATTTCCTAGACGCACTAGCTCTCGTACATACGAATTATGCCTTTGAATCTCTTCTAATAAATAGTCTTGCCAAACGCAAAGCATTCAACGCATCTTGGGAGGTCTGGAGGGAACAGCTTGCAGACGACTAGATCATTGCTATACGGGAGTACAGTCGGCAATTAAAAGACTTGAAAGACTTAAAAGTTTTTAAAAGACTCAATAGACCTAAGAGTCACCCTCGCCCAATTAATAAAATGGTGAACTATTTTCCTACTTTCTCAGTTTTCTATTTCCTACTTTTATGTTTCAGTTTAAACCCCCAACCCCCCTCCCCTTCCACAACCCACTATCCCAATTTAGTATTTTGAGCATTGCCTTAATAAGGTACAGTGTTTTCCTGATCCATGTGAGCAGTACCTCTGAGTAAATAAATGTATTATGGATTCTGACAAACATGTAGCACTGCAACTCTCTTCAGAATGATATATGCAACATGATTTGTACCTGTGAGATGCTCATCTTGTTCAGTATGTAACCATTTTTTTGATACCCTGTATTTCTACCTTTGTATCTTGGAAACTTAATAAAAACAAGTTTTAAAAATATATAACACAATGTGTAAAGTATCTGTTCTAATGTCCATCCAATGTTCAGATTATTATGAAGTATATGACTCAAATAATTCATCCAATTTTCCCAATGTAAGACAATCTGTGCTGCTTACCAGAGATGTTGGATCTCAGATTATAGAGATCATAGACACTCAAACAGGTAACTCCCGACAGGGAAATCTCCCATTCGAACTTCTCCAGGTGAAGATTCCTCTTAACCTCCCTGGCGGTATGATTATTTCAGATTTTTGGTGCTGAAAGCGGTACCATTATTTTGCATGGAAATTTGGCGTTTTAGATTTTAGGCTTGTAATTCTTAGGAATAACTCACTTAAATCTGTCCAAACAACAGTCTAGTAGACATCTTGGGTAAAAAAAAAATTTTTTTGGTCAAACAAGGATCCAATATTAGTAGTCATATTGCTTCAGTAAATGTCTCGGGTATGGAAAATTTTAAAACATGGTACAGCACAAAGTCCAACGTCACAATCGGGACAATAGTAGCGGGTTTCTTTTCGCATTTTCCTTCCAGTGTTGTCACGCTTAGAGCAGCAAACCACACACATCCTTGTGGGTGCAGCCTTCTTTTCCGTTGGTGGAATGTGGTCCATAAAATGCCGACCAGTCAAGCGTTCTGGGTTCACAACGCCAGCAGCACAACGTCCAGATCTATTTACGGTCGTTGGTGTTTGGTGCTTGAGAAATATAAGTTTGGCAACTTTCCAAACAAAGTCCGCATGAACAACCGGCTTGTCACTCTTTTTTTTTTAGGAGAATGAATGCGTTCCACAAACACTGTTCAAGAATTTTTTTGTAATATTTTTTTTGTTGTTTTCTCATCGCTGGATAGAATGTCATGGCCTGGTCAGATCTATCCACACCTCCCATTGTGTTGTTGTAATCCATGACAACTTGTGGTTTCATTACATCTTTACCACCTTTTGTGTGCACCTTGACAATAGTGGTGTTGTGAATGGTACTCATAAGGCACACATCTTTTTTGTCGCTCCATCTCAGTGCCATCATTTTGCCTTTTTGCCAGGCAACTATTTCTCCTGCCTTGAGCTTTTTATTGGCAAAGGTTGGCGGCATGTCACGCCGGTTAGCCCGAACTGTCCCATAACCATCCGTCTTGTTGTGCACAAGGAACTCATAAAGTTCTGGAGAAGTATAAAAATTGTCTGTGGTTACACAGTAGCCCTGATTCAGCAATCGCTCAATCAAAGTAAGAACCGAAGCGGTAGCCATTCCATAATTGCTGAATCATTCATTGAATTTGGTTCCTTTCCCGGTGTATAGGACCGAATTCCATATGTAACCAGAGCTGGATTCACATAACATGAATGATTTTATTCCAAATCGTGCTCTCTTAGACGCCATATACTGGATCCAGCTGAGTCTTCCTTTGTAGGCCATCAGACTTTCGTCAATACTAATGTCTCTGTCGGGTACATAGGTCTGCTGGAAATTTTTCAGAATAATTTGATAAACCTCCCAAATCTTTTTGAGTTTTGGAGCTGGATGAGAAGTCTCATCAAATTCTTCATTATTTGCAAAGTGCAAATATTTCATTATCAGTGAAAATTTGTACTCTGACATTACCGTGCCAAAAAAAGGAGTGGCCAGTAATTTGTTGGTTGTCCAGTACCACTTCTGCAGGGGTTTCCCTACCTCTCCCTGCAGAATGATTAGGCCAAGAAATTTCCAGATGTCGTCTTTTGTCACGGGTTCCCACTTTCTGCTCCTTGAAAACCTCTGACGCATAGCAGCTTGTTGCTCCTGGTACAGATTCGTCTCCAGAACAATTTTTTCAATAACCTCATCGGTCAAAAAGAGTTGGAGGTATGCTAAGGGGTTTTCATCCTCAACATCCACTTTGATGCCTGGTGCTCCAGTGAAGGGAAATCTTGGGGGCGGTACGTGCTCCGTACTACAGTCAATCGAGCACCAAGTCCGCACATCGCTGGGCACAGTCGCAGGATCATCACTAAAATCGCTTTCTGTGTCAGGTGACGAACTTCCCCACGAATCGCTATCAGTCAATTCTGCAAGTGATTCTGTATCGCTGTCGCTGTTTTCCAGCAGGTCATATACCGCTTTTGAGTTGGAGGCGTGCTTTTTTGATGCCATGATCGTTCTGCAGTTTGCTGACACAAAGTACAGTAAAACTGTAGGCAAGGGCACTGGAGAAAGCACTGGGGGGCAAAGCAAGGTCAATTTATTTTATTTAGTAATGTAATCCAATAGGATTACAATGTATCAGTGTGTTTGTGTTTTATACATTTTGAATTTGCCGCCGGTTCCGCCTCCCTGCGTCGCGTCGCTCGCAGGGAACAGAAGCCAGGGCACAGAGCATCAGGAGGAAGATCCGGCCGCCGTACACTGAGGGAATACATTGCGGGATCCCAGGGACAAGGTAAGCAATCTCTTACAGGATCCAGCGATGCAATCCCGAGTGTGGCTCGGGGTTACCGCTAATGGTACTGAAATTCTACCCCGAGCCATACTCGGGAATACCCCCAGGGAGGTTAATTAGAGTTGAGCGAACCTCTGGAAGTTCAGTTCGGGTTCTGCTGGTCCGGCCGAACTTCGGGACAAAGTCCGGGTTCGGGTCCGGACGGAACCCGAACGATCGCACGGACCCCGAACCCAATTGAAATCAATGGGGACCCGAACTTTAAGGCACAAAAATGGCTGTAACAAAGTCCTGGAAAGCCCTAGAGGGCTGCAAAAGGAAGTAAAATGGGGGTAAGGGTAGGGCAAGTGCCCTACAAAAAAATGGGGATAGGGAAAATAAATTAAAATCAAATAAAAAAATGGGAAGGGGGGTGGATGTGGAGTAGGAGCCTAGAGGTTGACTAGGCAGTGACCGTGGCAGTGTAGGTGGAAGTGGCGGTGGTAGAAGAGTAGGAGGAGGTAGCCAACATGGTATTTTTTTTTTTGCATTGAGGCCTATTCAAAAAAACAAGTATGTGAATGGCTGTGTGAGTCCGGTCTAAATGTTTATTCTGCACAAGGTACAGACAAGTCTTGTGGGATCCATGCCTGATTAGCAAGCCCAAGGCA
>BLSH010337824.1:276320-286796 GCA_018402905.1 Glandirana rugosa | reverse complement strand
CTGCATGCTGCAGCTGCAGCTGCGATGCTTTGCATCAAGGCTCAACAAAACTTATCCCCCCCTGTTTGTGTGCTTGCTGGGCTGTACCACCTATTGAATGTGACCCATTAACCTGAATAGAATCGGACTGAAACTGTCCTGCATCCACATGCTATACATGCATTGGAAGCATGGTGCAAGTTAAAATAGGAAGTGAGAAGATGACGTAACACCTCCTCCCCACCTGTCAAACACCCTCTGAAGATCAATTAATTGTAGATCAATCTTCAGATGGCATCATAAATGTAAGCAAGCCATAGAAGTAGTAAAATATATTTTTTTAGTAGAACAAGAAAGGATTAGAACCTCTGTCAGGTTTTCGTTTACTCCTGTGGGGTTGAAGGCAAATAGACGGTTGCCTTCTGCAAATGAAGTTGCTCCAGAGCTTAGTAAATGAGGTAAAGCTTCATTTTTAAAAAATACCCAATCACTTGCAAGGAAAAAAAAAAAAAACATTTTCGCTTGCACATGATTGGATGATGGAAGTCATCAGAGTTTCTGCTCATTTTCTAAGTTCTGGAGCAACTTTGCAAAGTGCACAGTCCATTTGCCTTTAGTGAATCAACCCCTGTTTAGGAAGCATTCCCTTGTCAGCAAGACAGGGGGTAAGGGAAAATTCTTACCAACTTGAACACAGATAGCAAAAAAAAACCTGACAGTGCTTCTAATGTTTTCCCATTCAAAAACTCTCTAACAATGACACTGATGACACGTGTCCAAGAAAGATCCTTCTTTTCGCCCAAAAGTCATCCATAGCTACCAGAGTCCGGGAGACATGCGACAAGATCCCGACCAGATGATACAGGGTACCTACCACTCTGCATCGCTTCTTCCGCCAGATCCCTAGCTTGAGCTGGCGGTGCAGCGCTGCCGAGGAAACGATGCTCCACATTTTCTGGAACTGCCCCAAAATCAGACCCTTCTGGCAAGAGGTGATCTTCACAATCAAACACCTGACCAATGTTGATTTGGAGGGGAACCCATCGGCCTGTCTACTCCACCTCTCAGAGAGACTGATCAAGAAATATAAGGCCTTCCTTACAATTCAACTGCTGAATGCAGTCCCCCTCTACTGGAGATCAGAGAACTCCGTATAAATCCCTTATGTTTTCTAAAATAAACAAACTCAGAGATATGGAAGATCTTACCGCTACCTTACACAACCGAGAGGAGACCTTCCGCGAGACCTGGAGGCCTTGGCACCACTTTGTATACACTGATCCGTATCTACAGGAAATGGCACAATCAAGCTGATTTTTATACACTTACTCACATGCCCTGGGCGGATGGCCCTATCTATCTATTTTGCCTACCTATTTCATCTTTCCCCATCTTTTCTGATTCTGCTCTCTCTCTCTGCCCTTGGGATGTCTGGTTCCCGGACCTTACCCCCTTCTTGCAAGTTCCTACCTTCTGCATTTTTTTTTGGCTCCGATATGAGCACTTAGACTAGATAAGTGCATATCTCTGTGACTAATTTTACCACCTCACTGTCCCATTTAGGTGCTTAACAGGCCATGGGAATGTTAGGCCACCTATTACATTCTATAAAACTGTTTTGGTTTATTTTGCACTATTTCATTTTACTATATTCTGTTTGCATATTTGTACATATAGAGTGGGCGTTCTATGCAATTGTTCAATGATCTCCCTAGCTCTCCGTACAGTCAACTATCTCCACTAGAGGACTTTGGCCTCAAGACTTCTGCACTAAGAGAGCTGAGGGTGCTGTTATATATTTGTTTAAAGATGACCCCTATTTTGATACATTGATATGTAATTGTCTCAGTCATACGCTCTGACTGTTATATGCAAACTTTTTCTTGAAATAAACATAGAATTATAAAAAAAGAAAAAAAAAAAAGAAACAATACTCCACTGAGAACTTAACCTCTGAGAGGATGTTAGGATGTGACCTTTTGTGCCTCCCCCCATCCTGCATACTTAAATGTAACCATGCTCTTAAGCGATCTTCACAGCAAAGCCTGTTGATTCTGCTTAGTGCTATGCGTTCTATTGAAGGCATATGAACTCCATCCACTTCAATCAAAAGCCTGTCCACAACCCGTTGGCCTGTTAATGGCTTTTTCATTGAAGTGAGTGTAGTACAAGTGTATTTATTTATAAAGGCTAAAGTGGTGTACTAAAAACTCATTAAGTAAAAAGGATTGTGGGTATTTTTTTTTTACTTTAATCAATGTGACTAAGGAAACCATTTTTAATATTTTTTTTTTAATCAGGTAAACATGAAATACTGCATCTCAATATCATACAGTATTTCATTTTAATTAATTTTACCATATCTCCATTTACACTCTGCTTGAAAAAGCCAGTTGCTTACAGGCTCTATAGCTTAAGCTGCAATTTACATCTACAGTTTAAATAGTTACACCAATAACTCATTGCAGTCACTTATGCTTTATGGGAGGAAAAATGTAACTGCATTAACTACAATAAAATTGATGGAAACCATCATAGTTTCTGAATAGCAAAAAGACTCTAGATCTAGGAATTACTTGAATAATTTGAATCTTACATTTGACTGTCCTTGCCTATGTGCTAATATTTTTTTTTTTTTTTTTTTAACATAAAGTTTATTCAATTTTTAACACAATACAAAAAATGGCAGTGGTACAATCACAACAGGTACAGGTGAGTCACAATGTCTAGTCAGGGTGAGTATACGGTTATGCACACATTACAGAAGCCATTATATCAGGATTGCGACTTAGAAAGGAGATGAAGGACATATACATGAACTTACTGCATCCTCATGCCTAAATTATGTTACCCATAAATTTATATTTAGCCGCCAGTATGCGCTACCAACCGAGCCCTACTCCAGCGCCAGCTGCCCCTCTCGGACCCAGGCCGCCCACACCTTCTCAAATTTTTTTGAGCAGTTACGACCCGCATAGGTTAATTTGTATAGGGGCAGGGCCAAATTAATTAGATTCCTCCACTGTCCCACTGTCAGAGGGGGGCCCTATTCCACTGCAGGAGGATCGCTTTCCTCGCATAAAAGGCCGCGTAGAATACAAAGAGTTTCTTGGCCTTTGGAGCATCAAGCTCCTCACACATGCCCAGGAGCAAACACCGTGGGTCGCGAGGGACCTGAAGTTCACCTATCTTAGTAATGTCGTATAGAACCTCACTCCAAAACGTCTGAATTTCCGAGCAGGTCCAGACTACGTGGAAAAAGGTTCCCTCCTCCGATCCACACCTGCGGCAAGGCGGGCTCAAACCGGGATATATCCCAGCAAGTCGCTGGGGGGTATAGTATATTCTATGTAAGAACTTAATTTGAATAAACCTGTCCCGTGCTGATATCATCAGCGGTAAAAATTGTTGGACCCCCTCCCCCCATTCGTCTTCCGTTAAGGTGGGTATGTCCTCCCGCCATCTGTCGTAAAGTCTTGAGACCCTAGAGTCGTCCAGACCCGCCAGGGTGGCATAGAGGGTAGAAAGGGTCTTTACGCCTCCAGGATCCCTTAGGAGGTCCTCAACCACACTGGTCTCCAAAAGCGGGGCTGTTGTAAATTGTCCCCTATATGCGTGGCATAGCTGGAGGTATCTAAAATACATGTGGTTAGGTAGGTGGTACTCATGTTTAAGGTCGTCAAAGGTACGCAGGGCACCACCCCTGATCACATCGCTCGGCGAGGTAATGCCGAGTCCGCGGGAGCTCCAGGAGGCAGCCTATCTAAAGCAGGGCTCGGGAGCATATTGAAGTCCCCCATAATAAGGACATTATCTGTGGGAAAATCAGAGAGGAGGTTAGTCAAGAGGTTCAGATCAGCTTTCGAGGCAGGTGGGGGAAAGTAAACACCAACTATGAGCATTTCTATCATATCAATGATTACATGTAGCGCAACGTACCTCCCCCCCCCCCCCCGGGTCAGTCTTCACCCGCAACAACTCAAACTTCAGAGACTTGTGAACTAACACACTAACCCCCCTGGCATAGTTAGAGTAGGTGGCGTGGTAATGGTGCCCCACCCAGGGCTTCTTTAGACTCAGGATTTTGCCGCCCACCAGATGGGTCTCCTGAAGGATACACAGCTGGGGTCTAAATTTCTTGAGGTATGCAAAAATTAATGAGCGCTTGGTCCTATCGTTAAGTCCCCTGACATTTCAGGAGATGATATTCAGGGGAGCCATTGTAACCCAGTATCAACAAACATCTCCCAGAAGTGCGAATGCTGCTGACCCAGAGGGGGAGGGCCGCCGCTCCCACCCACCGCCCCCACCTCACCGGCAGCAGATGCCCCAGTGACACATCTGTACCACCCGCTAGATAGTCCACTGCATTGGAAAAAAACATTAGTAACATAAACAAAATAAACCCACATTCCCCACCCCAACCCACCCCGCACATCCACCTCGAAAACTTTGGAGTGCTTTACCCATGAACTAAGTAACCAATACATATTTACATAAAATAGGCCTTATACCTATGGGGCTAGCGGGAAGGCTGGCAGACATACAGACCCCTGTATCACATTGCCAGAGCCATCCACAGCCACGGACCTGGGCAACGCAATACAGAGCAGGGACATTTGGTAAAATCTCAATGTTATAGTGACTTAAGGAATCACCTAGCAAGCTAGGGGCACATTCTTATATATTAAAAGTTCTTTCAACAAAGATAGAGCAAATTGGAACATAAACATAAGGGGAGGCCTTAGGCCTTTCCGGGAGAGCAGACAGGGCAGCCCAAAAAGAGAAAAAGAAAAAGAAGGGGGGATACCCAGGGTGGGCCCCGAGTATACAGTGGCCCCAAGAGGGCATGGCTTCAAGAACTGTAGGATTCTGACCCATCGGGCCTTCCAGAAACCAATTAAGATGGGCATAGTACCTCCATGTGTCCCGGATCATGTCCCAAGAACACCACTCAGGGTGTGCTGCCCAGTTGAGTACATCATGTCAACAGTGGGATCAGGGGAGTTTCAGTGTCACTGTAGAGGCTCTGAGGGTGGAAGAAGAAGAAAGGCCTCGCCTCGCAACAGGCCTGGTCCCCACCAGGATCCAGCCGGACCAAAAATGGATGGATGGGGGGACTTATCCGGCCACCACAGGGGGAGGCAGGAGGGGCAGCACCCCAGCAAGGGATCCAGTGAGGGCAAGGACATCAGTCAGGAGCAAATAAAAAAGGCAAGGGAGACAAGAGCCCCGATACTCATCTGTTGTTGGGCAGAGTATCCAGCCAGTGGGATGCATCCTCCGGTACCGTGAAGAACCGGGTTGACTCCCCATCCACCACACGCAGACGGGCAGGGAATAACATGCTGTACTTGATTCCATGGGTACGCAGTTGGGCCTTCACTTGGTCGAAGGTTCTGCGGAGGCGCTGCGCCTCGACCGAGTAGTCAGGGAAGAGCATCAATTTGGCATTCTCAAACCGGAGCTCCTCAATCTTCCTTGCCTCTCTAAGTGCCAGGTCCTGGAAGTTCAACAGGCGAAATATAAAAGTGCGTGGAGGGCTCCCCTGCGGGCCGCGGGCCGAGGGGACCCTGTGTGCCCTCTCCACCACAAAGTGCGCCGAAAATGGCGCCTGAGGGAGCAGGGTGTGCAACATGCGTTCAGTGAAGGTGGTAGGGTCCTGCCCCTCCACTCCCTCCGGCAGCCCCACCATTCACAGATTGTTTCTGCGGCTGCGATTTTCACCGTCCTCGGCTCTGGACTCCAGGGCCCTCACCTTGACCTGAAGAGTCCGTATGGCAGTATCATGCTCCCGGAGAGAATCCTCGGTGCCTCGAACCCGGCGCTCAGTCTCCCGCATGCGGTCTCGGACCTTGTCCATGTCCCGCCTCAGAAGCCCCACATCCACCTGCAGATGATCTATTTTTTCGGTCAGCGCAGTCTGGCATGTGGTGATGGTGGCCTGACAGCCTGTAATGGCCTGCATAAGGGCTGCAAAGCGATCCTTCTCCCTGTTATCAGGGTTGTCCAGGACCAACTGCGACGCCATGCCGGAGCGGGTTCGTGGAGCCTGCTGCACCGAACGCTGTGGTGGAGACCTCCCGGCCTGATTTCTCCTGCGCCGGGGCCCGGAGCTGCCCTTACGCATACAGCAAAGATCGGGGTGCCAGTGACCCCAGGAAAGTCCCTTTAGAAATGGATAAATGGTCTGAAGGCTGCAGAGCTCGTTTCAGCGCGTCCGCTCAGTCCGCCATCTTGGCCATGCCCCCCCCTTCTATGTGCTAATATTTTTAGCATGTATTCTCTTGTCCACTATAACCTAATTGTCCATCAGGGAATCTTACATTTTCTTACGACCTATTTTCTTTCCTTGTACGATCATAAGTTTTAATTCTCATTAAAGTAGTATGCCATCCAATGTCATTATTGTCAAATGCCAACACTGTGTGTTTCACCTGAATACTAAAATCAGATAGGTCAAACAAGTAATCAAAGGCATTGATATAACAGATGTGTTCCTTATCTTGTTCATGTGTGGTCCGTTCACACAGAGACTAGTGTTTCAATGGGAAACCTTTCGTACTGCCACCAGGCCTAGTCTAAAGCAAAGACAAGCTCACAGCTGACCATACATGTTAAAGTGTTATTAACCACTTAAGGACCGGAAGGATTTCCAGCTTTAGGACCGGAGCCCTTTTTGCGATTCGGCGCTGCGTCGCTTTAACTGACAATTGCGCGGTCGTGCGGCGTTGTACCCAAACGAAATTGGCGTCCTTTTTTTCCCACAAATAGAGCTTTCTTTTGGTGGTATTTGATCACCTCTGCGTCATTTCTGATCGCCGCTATAAACAAAAGAAGAGCGACAATTTTGCAAAAAAACCCAAATTTCTTACTTTTTGCTAAAATACAAATCCAAAAAAAAAATATAAAAAAACATTTTTTTTCACCGTTTTTGGCCGATTTATATTCTTCATCATATTTGCGATAAAAAAAATCGCAATCGGCGTTTATTGATTGGTTTGCGCAAAAGTGGCCGCGTTTACGGATGATGAGAATTCATTTTTGGGGTTTTTATTTTTTTTTTATTTTTTACTAAAAATGGCGGCGATCTGCGATTTTTTGCGGTACTGCGATATTTCAGCGGACATGTCGGAACATTTTGACACTTTTTTGGGACCATTGGCATTTATACAGCGATCAGTGCTATAAAAATGCACTGATTACTGTGTAAATGCCATTGGCAGTGAAGGGGTTAACCTGCAGGGGGCGCTCTAAGGGTTAACTGTGTTCCCTGGGCGTGTTCTTACTGTAGGGGGACTTGCCTAGCTGGGGAAAGGAAGTGATCACAGCCTTCATGTACGAGAAGGCTGTGATCACTTCCCTTCCCCCTCACACAGAGCGGAGGTCCGTGTTTACATACACGGACCTCCGCTCATTCGCTCCGGGGGGGGCATCGCGGGTGTCCGGTGGCAATCGAAGCCGCCGCACCCGCTCCCTGGCCCCCCCCGAACACAGTGAGCGCGCGCGCGCGCTCACAGTATCTCTGTATCGCAGCCGCCGTCGTATGACGGCGTTTTGCGTTACAGAGCCACTTTGCCGCCGTCAATCTCCGATCGGCGGTCGGCAAGTGGTTAAACCCACAACAGTAAAATCAGTCTGTATATGCAGTAAAGCATGCTTGTTATACTCACTGTGTAACTTAGGGGTTTAATCCTCTGTATTGTGTAAAAAGGCTGTTTGATCCTGTCTTCTCTGATCCTCCCCTTCTTATACTGTCCCCAATCCATCTGCTGATAGAACAGAGCCCTAGGAGGCACTCTGCACAAGCTCAGTTTGGCGTGTATTGCTAGAGAGTTGTTTTTTGGGGGGAGGGTGCATGTGATCAGCACAGGGCCAATTAGACAGAGGGTCAGGGGTCCTGCAGTCTAATAGGACATTCAGAGGAGAATGAAAACTCCTCCTACAAAGCTTTACCCAGACATTGATAGAAGTCACAAGACTGCTATATACTGCTGATGAGGAAAGGTATTTAGCAGTTTACATTTACTAAAATAATTGTACAGTAAAATCTTGGATTGCGAGTAACTTGTCTGCGAGTGTTTTACAAGCAAAATTGTTTTATAAATTTTAACTTCATAAGCGAGGTTTTGCAATTTGAGTAGCGTCACGTCACAACTGAGTATAAAAGAGAATACAAATCCCACTTTAGTCAATGAGCGCTGTCTTAATTAGCCCTTCTGAAGTCGCTCAGACTTTAGAAAAGTTCCCTGTACTACTACTAGGGGACTTCTATCTGACTTGTGCCCATAGACTTTAAGGTGGGTTTGTGAAAAAAAAAAACTCAAAAAAGCTCAATGGAGCTCAAAGAAACTCAATAAAAACGTAAGCAAGAGCACAAAGAAGCACAAGCTTCTTCAAGCTGAAATAAAAGCTAAAAAAAAAAGCAGCTTTTTTTTTTGCATGAGCACTAAGTTGGATAATTGATGTGGTTTGGATCCGACATTACAGGAAGATTACCCAGGCATTCCCTGAAGTTGCCTCAAAGTTGCCTTGAAGTCACATTGCTATAATCTTTTTATATGGACTATAGTCTGAATGACTTATGAACAAATGGCTGTGGAATGAATCATCTGAGTTTCCATTATTTTTAATGGGGAAATTTGCTTTGATATACGAGTGCTTTGGATTTCAAGCACATTTCCGGAACAAATTATGCTTGCAATCCAAGGTTTTACTATATTTCCATGTTCTGTGTACTGTGGGAGACCAGATATAGCGAATGCAGGGTCCTGGGTTTAGTAACACTTTAAGTCCACTAGGATAATTTTATAAATGAACTGAAATCCTGAATAACTCAGTGATGCCTTTAACCAAGTTCCGACTGGCTACCGCATTTTTACAGAGGCAATGTGGCGCTGTCTCGCAAATCACTGTAAATAAGTTTCAATTTGCAGACGCACAGCTAGAGGGTGAGAGCGTGCCACCGGCGTTGCGCTCTCATGCCCGCCGCACTCTGGAAGAGTGTGCCCGCGGCTTGGGCGGACCCGATGTCCGCCGGCGACCCGCGATGACCTGCCAGAGGGAAAGAACAGGGAACCGCCAAAGTTAACATGGCGGTTCCCCTTTCTGACAGGGGGCATGTAAGAGATCTACTGTTCCCCGTCACTGGGATCAGTTAGATCTCTTATGCCACTGACAGTCCAGCCCCCTCACAGTTAGAACACGCCTAGGGAACACAGTTAACCCCTAGATCTCCCCCTGCAGGTTAACCCTTTCACTGCCAATGACATTTATACAGTAATCAGTGGATATTTACATTTCTGATCGTTGTATAAATGTCATTGGTCCCAAAAAATTGTCAAAAATGTCCGACATGTCCACCCCAATATCAAAGAACCGATAAAAAATACGCAGATCGCTACCATTACCAGTAAAGAAAAAAAAATTTAAAAACACCAGAAATTAATTCTCATGGTTTGTAAACACGGCAACTTTTGCGCAAACCAATCAATAAACGCTGATTGCGATTTTTTTTACCAAAAATATGAGGAAGAATATAAATCGGCCAAAACCGATGAATAAATTTGTTTTTTTATATATGTTTTTTTGGATTTGTATTTTAGCAAAAAGCAAGAAATATAGTTTTTCTTTGCAAAATTGTCACTCTTTTGTTGTTTATAGCGGTGATCAGAAATGACGCAGAGGGGATCAAATACCACCAAAAGAAAGCTCTATTTGTGGGGAAAAAAGGACACAAATTTAGTTTGGGTACAACGTCGCACGACCGCGCAATTGTCAGTTAAATCGACGCAGTGCCGAATCGCAAAAAGGGCTCTGGTCCTAACATGGGAAATCCTTCCGGGGGTGAAGTGGTTAATAAGGGGGCCCCCAGATCCCGACCCCCCCCCATGTGAATAGGTGTGGGGCACATTGTACCCCTACCCATTCACCAAAAAAAGAGTAAAGTGGTACAAAAAATTGTGTAAAATATCTCTTCTTCTTTCTTCCTCTATTTTCTCCTGCCCCGGTCCTTCTTCTGGTCTTCTGCTTCAATCTTCATCTTCTTCTTCCTTCTTCTTTCACCGCCCCCGCTCCTACTGCCTCAGTCATGTAGTCCAGAGGTGTCTCCCAGAATGAAAGGTCTGCAGTCTGACATTTATTTTATAGGTAAGGGGCGGGGACACCCAGTGATGTAACCGAGTGACCCCGCCCCTTTTGACATCATTCGTTGTCAGAGGTGGCGGGTCACCTATTTATGTCACTGGGTGGCCCCGCCCCTTCATATAAAAGAAATGTCAAACTGAAGAACGCTGCGGGGGCGGTGGAAGAAGGAAGAAGACGATGAACATTGAAGACGAAGAGAGGAAGGAAGAAGACCGAAAGAAGAAGCAAAAGAAGGACCAGGGCAGGAGAAGATGGAGGAAGAAAGAAGAGCTATTTTACACAATAAAGAACTTGTCAAAAACTGCCTCTTGTTTTTTGTTTTACTCCTTTTTACATGGGGGGGGGGGGGGG
>BLSH010337824.1:242673-275653 GCA_018402905.1 Glandirana rugosa | reverse complement strand
GCTTTTATGTACAGATGATTATGTGCAATGCATTTTAGATTGCTCCATTTACATTTGAATAACCTGATTAATTATGCATACAGTAGTGTTAAATCTGTTTTAATATTTTCTAAATATGTGTGTGGGTTAATAAACCATTTTCATCTGAATCTCTCTAACTGGTCGATGGCAGAACACAGCTTTTCATAATGTTAGGAAGTATAGCATTTTGTAACAGGAATTACATTAATCCTTGACTTGGATTTTAATGTGTTCAAGGATTACTTTACAAATTGTCACGCTCTACCTTCAAAGTAAACGTTGTGCTAGTTACATTGTATAATCAAATTCTAACGTTTTTTGAATAGTGATCCGTGTAGTTAGAGTTGAAGGAAATACAAACATCTATTAAAAATGATGCCAAGTAAACTGACAAAATCTAGGCTAAATCAAGCAACAATGCAACACAGAAAGGTCAAAATAAAGGCAGCCAAGCTGTCACATCTAGTCACCTAAAGTTGTGAATTATTCAACTTGCCTGTCAGGGAAATGTCTTGACCTGCTAATGAATCACAAAGATGAGGGACGGTAGAGAATTGTTCTGTACAGTTCAAAGAACTATCTGCCTTTCGATCTTGTTCCGTTGTTCATTTTTTAGTATGTTTGTACTAATCTTATCTCCAGCAGTGAATAAAATATGCTAATGCTTTAAAAGCTTTTTTAGAGTTATGCTTCTATTGAGTGGAAGGTGGTAAATTATAATTTGCTGTTAAACAGTGTGATATTTTTTTACTGTACAGCTTTATTATCTTTAAAGGAGAAAAGAAAAGAATGAAAAGTATTGCTAACACATTAAGGTTGTCATTGTAGAATCACACATTTAATACTAGAAAGGATAAGAGTCAGTGCATTTTTAAATACTGTGAACTTTAAAGGCCTCCTTACAGTTTAAGATGGTTCATAATATTTAATTGAATTTTACTTCCGGTGGTAGGTTTGTCAGATTGTGTGCAACCTATGAGTCATCCTAGTATTTTGAGTTTTGAGATTTGGATTGTTACATAACTTTTGTACAACAGATTATCACTGATAGGAGAAGGTGTACACCGGTAAAACAAGTGCCCTGTAATATAACTCACCTGCCGGAGGAGAAAGAAGAGTTGACAATGCAGAGACCCTGGGACTGATTTACTAAAACTGGAGAGTGCAAAATCTGGTGCAGCTGTACATGGTAGCCAATTAGCTTCTAACTTCAGCTTGTTCAGTGATTGTAAGGCCTCATACACATGGACGTTTTTTGACGCCGGCGTTTTCTGGCGTTCTTTGCAGCTCTCCATGTTAGTCAATGGCCCCATAAAAACGCCAACGTTTTTGAGCTGTAGAGGGCATCGGCATTAGTGAGCTGTAACTAGAACCCACGGCCAGCGCATTCTGAGGCTGTAACGTTTTGGCGTTAACCGGCATTTTTTGACGCCAACGTTTTAAGGTTGAAAAATAGCTGAGGGTTGATTTTTGTTAAAAAAACGCCTATTGACGCCGATGCTCACTAACGCCAATGCATAACGCCAAAAAACGCAGATTTTTTTCCCTGACGTCGGGCCTGACTTTTTTATTTTTTAAGATATGCTTGTGTGTATGAGGACCAAAAGTTCATTTTTTTAAAAATAAAACAACCCCACTATTCCTAGCCTAATGGCTCATACACATGGTCCAAAATCGTACAAAAAATACCATTTTCGAAGTGATTTTATCATAATCTGATCATTAGTACACAGCTTTTGATAGAAGATCACGACAGTTCATCTGATCGGACAAGCGCGAAAATTTTTTTGTTTAATCAGTACATTTGTCGTCCAAAAATACAATACAAATACACTGCAACACATTACATCACTTCCAAATTTTTACTCTGCCGTACAAGAATTTTCGTAACTTTAGTAACCTATCCAATTTCTACCTCCGACCAGCAAGCGAAAAAAGTCAGACAATCTGTCATCCAATTTTCAGATTGTGTGTATGGGGCATTAGACACTAGAGGGTATTCAGATGTACAACCACAATCGAAAAACCTTTAGGCTGGGTTCACACTATCCGACAAAAAAACGGTCCGACTTTGATCCTACTTTGCTGTGCGATTTACGGTCCTACATAGGGTCAAGGTCGGACCGTTTGTCTGTGGGATCCGACTTTGATCCCGACAATGCCAGGCACCTTGTGCTCTGGGGATCATGAAGGGGAAGTCCACGCCAAATTTAAAAAAAAACTGGCATGGGGTCCCCCTCCAGGAGCATACCAGGCCCTTTGGTCTGGTATGGGTTTTAAGGGGAACCCCACGTCGAAAAAACTGCGTGGGGTCCACCCGACAATCCCTACCAGACCCTTATCCGAGCACGCAGCCCGGCAGGCCAGGAAGGGGGAACATGGGAAGAAGAAGAAGAAGGAGAAGAAGAAGAAAAGAGGGAGGGGGACAGCGGAGAAGACCGACAAAAGAGCAGAAGACACCGCAGAGAAGGAGAAGAAAGAAGACCCCTCAGAAGATGAAAGACCCTGCAAAAGAGCAGAAGAAAAGAAGACACCGGAGAGGGGAGAAGACCGCCGGAGCAGATTTAATAAAATATTTTAAAAAGCTGTGTGGTTTTTTGTGTACATATTTCTTTCCAGGTAAATGGGTAGGGGTACGATGTACCCCATACTCATTTACATAGGGTGGGGGGCTGGCATCTGGGGGCCCCCTTGTTAAAGGGAGCTTCCACATTCTGATAAGTCCCCGCCCGCAGACCCCGACAACCACCGGCCAGGGTTGTCGGGAAGAGGCCCTTGTCCTCATCAGCATGGGGACAAGTTGCTTTGGGGTGGGGGGCGCAGAGCCCCCCTGCCCCAAAGCACCCATACTCCCCATGTTGAGGGCACGTGGCCTGGTATGGTCCAGGAGGGGGGGGGCGCTCGCTCGTCCCCACCCCCTTTCCTGGCCTGCCGGGCTGCGTGCTCGGATAAGGGTCTGGTATGGATTTTGGGGGGGACCCCAAGCTATTTTTTCGGCATGGGGTTCCCCTTAAAATCTGTACCAGACCAAAGGGCCTGGTATGCTCCTGGAGGGGGACCCCATGCCAGTTTTTTTTAAAAAAATATGGTGTGGAGTTCCCCTTCAAGATCCCCAGAGCACAAGTCGCATGCCAAAGTCGGATCAGTGAAGACACTGATCCGACTTCAATGCCTTTCAATGGGCTGAAGTAGGATCAAAGTCGGAAAAAAGTAGTACAGGAACCTTTTTCAAAGTCGGTCCGACTTTGAAAAACACATGTCGGAGCAGTTAAGATGGCTCTCATAGGGAATCATTGTTTTTGTGACGTAATGCCACTTGTGCTCCTCATGTAGGTCCGAGAATCGGACTAGTGTGAACCCAGCCTTAAGCATCTGAGTCTGCTACCACATCCCTGAATGCAAACAGTTGTGCGGATTGGGAGGCACTCTACACAAGAATTGCTTTTCCTCTAGGAAGCCTTGACTTGCAGCGTAAATTATAGACCTCACCAAGGAATCTGGTTAAAAATAGCTAGATAGGTGGCCACAGATGGGCTTAGTATTGCTCCTAAATTTAAGCATCACTTTCACTTATGATTTTTTTACCCTCTTAGAGAGTCAAAGAACCTCAAAAAGTCATGGGATTTGGCGTGACGACACATTGGATGCCTTCAACTGCCATTGTGCTCTTGCTGGACTTAGTGTATATGTCCCTGCACTTTTAATGAGAGGTGGACTCCCTCCAGACATACCTCAATGAAACGTAGAAAACCACTCCAGGTGAGTGAGTCTCCAGTTAATCCCCACACACACTAGTCGGGTGCTAGCCCAGCTTGCATGCTGTGTATCAAAGAAAATGATTCCAGATGGCTGCACTTCCAAAAGGACGAAGAGGTAGACGCATTTTGCACAAATGTTAGCACTAACATATGTGCAAAATGCAGCTACTTCTTTGTTCCCTGCTCCATCTGTTAGCCACCTGTCACATGAAGCTTCAAGAAAAAGGATCTTTGGAAGTGCAGCCGTCTGGAAGCATTTGCTTTATGATCCCTCCAGACATTCCTGTCTATAATTTATATACTCCAACTTGGAGACTCTCAAATTATAGAGCTAGGACCACACTACGAGGAGCCTTGGCAAGGCAGTGCGGCTTCCATATATATTTATTGCAACTAAACTCTTTGTTTTTTTACATGGCAGGGCCAATTTGTTGCTTTTTTTGTGTTTTTTTATTATTTTGTTTTGCAGGCTGACATGTTAATTAACCACTTAAGGACCGCCCACAATGTACTGCAGATGGGTGGCCTGTGCAGGCAAAGCAACGTACTGGTATGTCGCTGTCTGCTTCTGGGTTTAGGACACGTGCATGCATGTCCCCCTGCTGACACCCACTTTGATTACACAGCGGGAGTCTGTTAGCAAGTCCTGGCCAATGATTCATGCCCAGGACCTGCTGATTGGCTGTGTCCAATCACAGTCTGGAGCCCTGTGTTGACAATCAACACAGGGCTCTGAACAGAGGGAACTATCTTTCTGTTTCTTATTCCTGCAAAAGCAGCACACATTACATGGCACACATTTAACCCCTTGATTGCCCTAGATTTTAACCCCTTGAATGAGCCTGTTGTGTGCCTGGCTGCGGGGCAGAAGTTGGGAAGACCTGGACAGTAATTCCTGTGGCTCCTACGGGAGTATCACTACATTAGGCACACCATTAACCCCTTGATCACTCTTGCCCGCCACACTGTCGCAGTCCCATTATATGTCTCTGATCACTGCCATTAGTAGTTTAAAAAAAATGACAATATGTATACCATAGTTTGTAGATGCTATGCAAAACGTTCATGCAATCCAATCATAATACACGTGTAGGGATTTTTATTTTACCAAAGATATGTGGCAGAATATATTTTTACCAAAATTTCTAAAGACATTTGTTTTTTTGTTTTTTTATTGGATATGTTTTTATTTTCAATAGATTTTTATTGAGTTGAAAAATATTACAAAGATGTAAACAGTACCATACCAGGAGGACCAAGACAAGTGGATCCAGACATGCATTATAAAATCAGCCATAAAGTAACGAAAATAACCTATGTCCTCCACCCCTGATGCCTGCCCCTGGGCTGCCCCTGATTAGGGGGGAGGAAATTCTCTGCAGGGGGGCGTAAGCCACCCCCGGCGGCACCCCAGCTGGGAACAAACTATGCCGTGGTGAAAAAATTATCCCCTCCCCACCCCTCCCTCATCTGGCAGCCAGGGGAGTATCGAGACCACTATAAGGACTATCCAGAGCAAGACCCTCAATCCTGAGGGAGCCGAAAGGCCTCCCAGACATCAAAGTAATACAGAGTATTGTCCAAAGTGATAGGTGTAGGAGACCCAACTGAGGTTCTAAAGGCAGAGATCCGTCCGCTGTGAGAAAGAACCTGTAAGTAGCAAATATGTTAGCAAGGGCATGCTCAATTTACGGAGGAGGAGCAAAAACAGCTAATTCTAACCAACCAGGGGTAGAGAAGATAAGTAAAGAATAGAAGGAGAGAAGAAAAAAAGGGGGGAAGAGAAGAGAGGGGAAAGAAGGAAAAGAAGGAAAAGTACCGGAAAGATGTTAGTGACAGGGAGAGAACCCAGCGCCCGGCAGGATGACCCGTGCAGAGGAAGGCTGGGCTATACCGAGCCAGGGTTCCCAATTTGCATCATGTCTCTCCAGGGTATCCATGAAAACACTTGCTCTCTTTTCTTGAGTCATGATCCAGGAGATTTTTTTCCTAACCTGGTGGAAGGAGACATAGGGATGTTTCCAAGCTCTAGCAATCACAATTTTGGTGCCTGTCAGTATAAAGGTTATAAGACGTTTGGTCAACTTCGGAATTTTGGGGCCCATAACATTAAGCAATTGCGGTGTTTTCGGGATTGGAAGGCCCATGATTTTCCTAATCACATGGAAGACTTTGTTCCAGAGTCCCCTGATCTTCGGAGATTTCCACCAAGTGTGGAGCATGGATCCCACAATACCACATTGGCGGAAGCACAGAGGGGAAGAGTTTAGGAAAAGTTTGGCAAGTCTAAAGGGAACCAAGTACCAACATGTTAGGACCTTTAGGTTTGCCTCAACTAGAGCAATGTTGTATAGGCCCCTCATGGATGCCGCAAAGGCCCTGTGCGAAATCTCCTGGTTCCACTCCGCACCAAGCTCCCCCTCCCAGTCCCTCATGTATCTCACTTTACCGGAACAGGAGGCTAGGGATCAATAGATTACCGATATGCCCCCCTCTGCTCCATGGTCTGACCACACCAGTGTTCATAGGCTGTTAACGAAAGGGGGGAAGACTTGTCCTTCCAGAGCGACCTGATAAAATGGGTAATTTGGTGGAGCCTGAACCTCTCTGACGCCGGCATATCTAATTTACTCATACAATGTGCCACAGAGAGAGGGCCCTTGGAGTTAACAAAATGGCCAATTCTGTACAGGCCTTTATCCAGCCACCAGCGGAATGCCATAATGTCCATCCCAGGGGGTAAGAGCGGATTATGAAATAAATGGGATAGTGTCCGCCGAAAGGAAGTCAAATTGGTGTTGGATTTGATGCCGTCCCAAAAGGCGATGGAGTGACATAAGGTGGGACCAATATTGGGGGGTCTCGCCCCCGGGGGTACCACAATAGAAAATTGATAGTATGATTGGGGATAGCTTGTCTCTCCAGCCAAACCCAATGAGGGTGAGTGCTTTTTGAGTAAACAGTCGAAAGTTGGGAAAGTTGTACCGCTTGGTAATACCACAGTAAGTTTGAGAGATTTAGCCCTCCTTGGTCTCTAGTCCGGAAAAGCATTTCTCTATTTAGTCTATGACCTTTGTTACCCCAAATAAAGTGGATGATTTTAGCCTGAAATTTCTTGAGAGGTACCCTGGGAATCGATATGGGAAGGGAACGGAAAAGGTAAAGGAGTCTAGGTAGTAAGTTCATCTTAATGGAATTAACCCTGCCCAGCCATGAGATCCCTAATTTATCCTAAGCTTGCATATCTAAACCCAATTTTTGAAACATAGGGGGGTAGTTTGCTGCGTAAAGGTTATCTACAGAGGGCGTCAATTGGACCCCTAGGTATGGGAGTGAGTTGTCTATCTAGCCGAAGCTAAAACTGTTTTTGAGAGAGCTAACTAATTGATCAGGCAAGTTCACACTGAGGGCCACGGATTTGGAGTAGTTCATGAATAACCCCGAAATTTTGCCAAACTCCTCCAAAGTCCTGCAAATATTTGGAAGAGAGATGTGAGTCTCTGAGACGAAGAGAAAAATGTCATCAGCATATAAGGCACATTTGTGCATCTGGGAACCACATCTCACCCAGTGAATATTCGGGTTGGATCTAAGGGCGATTGCCAGGACTCCAATGACCATGGCAAAAATCAGTGGGGACAGAGGGCAGCCCTGCCGTGTACCTGTCCTAATAGGGAAGGGGCGGAGTGGAAGCCCTGCAATTTAATTTTAGCTTCAGGATAAGAGTAAAGGGCACCTATTATGTTAAGGAAGGATTGTCCGAAACCCCAATGCTGTAGTACCGGAAACAGATATGACCACAAAACCGTATTCAAAAGCCTTAGTCATATCTAGCGATAGAAGGAATCCTTCCTGGCATGTGCCGTTATCCCAGCCAGACTTAAATAAAGAGATGATGTCAATTGCCCTTCTGATTTGGTCCGGGCCTTGCCTCCCCAGGATAAACCCCACCCGGTCCCTGTGTACATATTGCCCTATGAAGCTGGATAGGCGGTTTGCTAATATTTTTGTCAGTGTTTTAAGATCATTATTAATGAGCGATATAGGACGGTAGTTCTCCACAGCACTGGGATCTTTATTAGGTTTAGGTAGGACTATGATGAAGACGGAGTTTAACTCAGTGTTTAAAGGGTTTCCTGAACAAAGGTGGTTGAAAAAACTGGCCATGTAGGGAGCTAGCGTGTCTGCAAAGTGTTTGTAGTAAGGGACCGCAAAGCCATTGGGGCCTGGGGCAGAGCTGTACTTTAAAGATTTAATAACAATCATGATCTCTTCAGGAGATATGGGTGCCTCAAGATCATCTCTATGTTGTTTTTTAATGGGGTGGGGATAGGTAAGGATTTCAGAAATTCATTAAATTGGTCAGCATGCAGAGACACCTGTCCTCCAGTATATAGCTTCTTATAGAAGGCTTGAAAAGCATCTAATATTTTTTGGGGGTTTTGGGAGAGGGAACCATCCTGCAATCTGATTTTGGGAATGGGGTGAACTCTCAGTTTGGGAGCTAATCTGTGTGCCAGCATGGACCCTATTTTGTCTCTCTGCAAGTAGAATCTCCCTCCTTCCCATCTAAGGTTTTTCTCAGCTACAGCTGTGAGGACTAGGTTTAAGGCAGTGCATGCCATGTCAAGTTTCCCTTGGGAGGTGGATGAAGGGGCCCCCTTATGTTGTTTGCTAGCCAGTAGAAATTCCTGTTCTATGCGTTTTATATCAATGGATCTAGCATTGCGGATCCTGGATGCCAATTGGATCAACTTCCTCAAATTGTGGATTTGTGAGCTACCCAAAGCAAGTTTGGGGAGGTACCGTTTATGTCATTCAAACGGAAGTATTCCTGAATAGCTGCATTAATTTCTGTGACATGAACTGGATTGCTAAGGATCGATGCATTCAGCCTCCAGTTAAAGCTCCTGCGTGTGGCATATGTTCTGTGTAATACTAACAGCAGGGAGAAGTGGTCCGACAAGGCAGAGTCTCTAATGAAGGCTTTGGAAACCAAGGGGAGCTGATTAGTTTGAATAAAGAAATGGTCTATTCTGGCAAATGTATTATGAGGACTGGAGAAATTAGTATAATCCCGAGCCATGGGGTTAATTTCCCTCCACACGTCAACTAACCCTTGATTAAACATTTGCCTGACCACTTTGAGACTCTGCCTTGAGGGGCGAATCTGGTCACGTCCGGGGGGACGTGATTTGTCAAATCCCACATCAAAGGCCATATTCGAGTCCCCACCATATATAACAGTCCCTTCTGCTAAAGGGTTGGTCGCTCTAAATAGGGAATCAAAAGATTTAGATTGACCCTTATTTGGGGCATAGTAGGATATGAATGTGTAAATATGGTAGTTTATGATGCCCTTGATTTGTAGAAAGCGATCCTCCGGGTCCTTCAGGATATTGCTGCAGGAGAAGCGAACCTTATGAGACAAGAAGATGCCTACCCCTTTTTATTGACTGCACTTGCCAGGTGAAAAGTAGGGAATTTACGATGTATAAATGAGGGGGAGTATGAGGATGGCAAATGGGTTTCCTACAAAAGAAGGACATCTATCTTTTGGGCTGCGTAGTGCTGAAACGTTTTTTTTTTTTCGCTTCATTAGTTTAGTCCCTGAATGTTGTGATAAACTATGCGTAGAGGGAGCTTGGGTGAAGTATGGTCAGCCATGGAGCAGAGAGAGTGTGCACACAGCAATCCCCAATGACCTACATGAGTCTCGGAGAGAAATGGAGGGATGAGAATGGTCGGGGGGAGTCCGATATAGCTGCACTGGAACCCGAGGGGCGATGAGTCCAACACCGTCACCAAGGAAGAAGGGCTAATCCTAAGGGAGATGAAGAAGAGAGGGTGAGAGATTGCATCCCCTGTAAAAAAAAAAACAAACACTGCAAATAACATCACACAAAGGAACCTTCCGGCACCATGGGGCTCTTGGCAGGAAATCCGACAGCCAAAAACAGCTAAGAGTTGGTGACCTGTCCGTATAAGTCGTTAACACTAAAGGAGGCCAGGTGGGTGACCTTCCATCATCAAGTGGCGCCCCAGCCTGCCTGATGGGCAGGGGGAAATCCGCCATAAACAATGAGCTATGCTAGTGGATGCCTGACTGGGGTCCTGCCAAGGGTCCGCATGGGGGGAGAACCCCTATGGGGTAATAACACTAATGGAAGCAAACAATAACAAAAAACAGAGTCAAATGTGACACAACCGGGTGAGTGGGCCATTACGGCAGTCATATTGGATATGTTTTATATTGTAAGCTCTAACGAGCAGAGCCCCCTGATTCCTTCTGTATTGCATTGTATTGTAACTGTACTGTCTGCCCTCATATTGTTAAAGTGCTGCACAAACTGTTGGCTCTATATAAATCCTGTATAACATAATAATAATAATATAGCAAAAAGTAAAAAATATATATGTTTTCATTTTCGATCTTTTTTCATTTATATCGCAAAAAAAATAAAAACACCCAGTAGTGACCAAAAGAAAGCTCCATTTGTGTGGCAGAAAATGTTATTCATTTTATTTGGGTACAGCATTGCATGACCATGCAATTGCCAATTAGAGTAGTACAGTGCTAACTACCAAAAATGGCTTTGTCATGAAAAAGGTAAACTCTTCTAGAGCTGAAGTGGTTAAATTGACCATTGTATTTATTTATTTTTTAATTCTACTCTGTCCAGCTATCTTGTATATATTCAATCTGTTATAAATTGAATCTGTAAAATACAGATTGTGTCTGTATTGTATATTGGTGCAGAGGTCCTGGTCAAGCTTATTTCATGCTTTACTCTCCTAGATAGTGACTAGCTGATAACACAGCACCAAAAAGTGTCCCTTCTCTTAAAACACTAAGCTGGTGCTGACAGTCACCAGGCTTTCCCATACTTCCACTACATCAGGAAGAGGTTTGTGCATTGGGAGAGTTAGGTGACAATTACCAACTGACTTCAATTATAGCTAACAAAAGTAAACAAAATACTTTATATTTAGAAAAAAATGACAACCACCCTGCAATTTATTTTAAATTATTATTATACAGGATCTGTATAGCGCCAACAGTTTGTGCAGCACTTTACACTATAAAGGGAGACAGTGTGACTACAATACAGTTCAATACAGAAGGTATAAGAGGGCCCTGCATATGGATCTTACAATCTAAAGGATTGAAACGTCAAATACTTTTCTATCTTTTCTGTCCTGTTTCAGGTCCCTTTTTAGAAAAAAAACCTGTCTGGGTTTTAACTGGGGTATTATAGCTCCTTCCACATCCTCACTATTTTCGGTTACAAAATAAATTATTCTGAGACTTTACAATAAATGAAATGTGTGGTTTTGATCAATTCTTGAAGGATTGGTGCAATGTTTTCTACTAGCCAGTAACAAAATGATCAACCAAATAGGGAATGGGAATTGTAGCATGAGAAATGGAGCAGCCCTTGTGCTATGCTTGCTCTGCATATTTCATGAAAGGGGGGGGGGGCATAGATGCCTTTGCATTGCAAACTAAATTCTGATTGGCTACCCTGGGTTACCACACTTGAAAATTATAACTTAAAATAACAACCCTTTATTTTAAATGGCTATTACTACCTTTTAGGGATTTATTTACTAAATGAAAATCATCTATTAACTTTGCAAGGAAAATTGCCCATAGCTTAGGGGATAAGGTGAAGCCCTAATGACTTCCATCATCCAATCATGTAAATAAACCACATTTTTTTATTTTTTTTATTTTGCTTGCTTGTGATTGGGTATTCTTTGTAAAGTGGCTCTTCATCACATTCACAAGTCCCTTGCAAAGTAAACAGATTTTTGCCTTTAGTTAATCTCCCCCATAGTGTCTTTATCAATGAAAGCATGATGCAAGGACCTCATTAAACAAGGGATTTTATATAAAGGTTACTGCCATACCTACAGCTAACAAGGTCATTATTCTAAATGTTATAGTAGAATAATTTATTGGTGATTGACATACATACCTATTTCATATTCACCCATTTGAAGGCATTGAAATATGTGCTTAAATATTATTCTCTGTTTTCCTTTTTGAGTCTAATATTTGAACTACACAACAAAGTATTTTGTTGAACCTATGGAAAAATAATTTGAAGATAAAAGACGTACATACACTTGATTCAACACATCTTTCATCAAATATAAAATACAGTAGCAAAAGAAGCAAACATATTATATAAAGGTTTTGGAGTATTTTTTTGGAGGATGGAGGGCAACTCAATAAGATTAGTGCACAAGATCTAAATGTGAATATCATGGAAAATAAGGCTCAAAATAGAACAAAACAAAGCATAACCTTAAAATGCCACAAGGAAGAAAGTGTTCTGCATCTGCCAGAGTCGTGACTCTGGAATATGACGCTTGGTGTCAGGACAGTGATTAACCTTCAAACAACTGCCACTTATTCTGCAGTGTATGTGAAAGCTTACTAAATATAGTAAAGATTTTTTAGCAATTGTGGATTGCATGAAAATAAAAGCTAAGAGGCAAATCAGGAAATTCAGTAAATAAAATGCATTGATTTGGTATCACTTTTCCAAACTTATTTAAAGGAAAACAAATCTTGCACTTAAAAGGCTGGTTATTTAGAGAATAAATTAACCCTTTTAAAATGGCAACATGCATCAGATAATTTGCACTAACTGTGCAGCATATCTTGTTTTATAACCTGTAACCACATTTTTTAACATACCAAATAGTGATGAGCCAAGCATACCTAGGTTTGGTTTTAGTTAGGCGAACATAACTAAAGTTCGGGTGTCGAATCCGAACCCCAGTTGAAAAACTATTCTGGACATTTTTTTAGGCTAATAGGCAAGATATTGTCAAATAAATGGGGGGCTGGATACTGCCATGGAGAAAATGTACCAAGGCAAAAAGAAAAAAAAAAGTTACAAAATGTTGTTTGGCTATGAGCAGTGATTTTATGAATGCTTAAAGTGAACTGTTAAAAATGCAAAACTCCCTTAAATAACATGCCTGTGGGGATTCCCTGACCCTGCCCGTGAACTGGCATATCTGTGTGATGTATAGAACCTTCTACGGCTATACTGACATTTATAAAGAAAAAAAGATTGTTTAACCACTTGCTGACGGCTGATCGGCAAATGACGGCGACAGAGTGGCTCTGTAACGCGGATCGCCGTCATACGACGGCGGCCGCCATACAGAGCCTAGTGAGCGCGCTGTGTTCGGGGGGGGCCAGGGAGCGGGTGCGGTGGCTTCGATTGCCGCCGGCTACTCGCGATGCCCCCCCCGGAGTGAATGAATGGAGGTCCGTGTATGTAAACACGGACCTCCGCTCTGTGTGAGGGGGAAGGGCTGTGATCACAGCCTTCCTGTACGTGAAGGCTGTGACCACTTCCCTTCTCCTGTTAGGGCAGTCCCCCATACAGTTAGAACACGCCCAGGGAACATAGTTAACCCTTAGAGCGCCCCTGCAGGTTAACCCCTTCACTGCCAATGGCATGTACACAGTAATCAGTGCATTTTTATAGCACTGATCGCTGTATAAATGCCAATGGTCCCAAAAAAGTGTCAAAACGTTCCGACATGTCCGCCCCAATATCGCAGTACCGCTAAAAATCGCAGATCACCGCCATTACTAGTAAAAAATAAAAAACAATAAAAACCCCAAAAATGAATTCTCATCATCCGTAAACGCGACCACTTTTGCGCAAACCAATCAATAAACGCTGATTGCGATTTTTTTATCGCAAATATGAGGAAGAATATAAATTGGCCAAAAACGGTGAAAACAAATGTTTTTTTATATTTTTTTTTTGGATTTGTATTTTAGCAAAAAGTAAGAAATTTGGGTTTTTTGCAAAATTGTCGCTCTTCTTTTGTTTATAGCGGCGATCAGAAATGACGCAGAGGGGATCAAATACCACCAAAAGAAAGCTCTATTTGTGGGAAAAAAAGGACGCAAATTTCGTTTGGGTACAACGTCGCACGACCGCGCAATTGTCAGTTAAAGCGACGCAGCGCCGAATCGCAAAAAGGGCTCCGGTCCTAAAGCTGGAAATCCTTCCGGGGCTGAAGTGGTTAAATTGCTGTCAACATGGCATTTCCCAGTCGCTTTGTTCTGTTTGTAATCAAAATAGCTAGGGATCCCCCCTTCTATACTAGACCCTTATGGCATGTTTTAGTTTAGGAGGGAGGTGCATGCTCATCTCCCTCTTGCAGACTTGCCAGGCAGCATGTCCAGTTAAGGGCCTAAGGATCTGGTATAGATTTTTGAGGGGAACCTCAAGTTTCTTTCTTGATTTTTATCTTTCAATATTTTTATTATTATAATTATTGCCACAGTTAGAACAGAAGGAAAAATACAGTACATAGTATGTCGGCCTCGACAACTGCATCACCATAAAGTAATCAGTTAACTCAGAACAAGGAGTTGCATAAAACAGTAGGAAACCTTCGACCAAAAATACATAGAGAGGGTGAGAAAATTATACAAGCTTGCAGTTTATGATAGATATTGTAGCGTTGTAACCGTAGAGGGAAAGAGACTCTAATTTCCTAAATCAAATATGAGGAGGGGGAGATCAAAGACGAGAGCCTAGACACCCCAATGGGAACATATTGTGCCCTGGCTATTCGCGCCCCGGTCCCTCCTTCATTCGAGAAAGTCTTCTTGCAAAGAATAAGAATTTAAATCCTCTCTGAGTCTGAACTCCTCATGGAAAATAAGTTTATGTGAGTTGTGAAATAGCTTCTAACCGTCTAACCTAACCTTCTAAATAGGAATAACCTCTTGTATGGTCTCAGGTTGATGGCAACCTGAGGGGTCGACGAGGAAAGGAAGAAATGGAAAAGAAAGCAAAGAAAGAAAGAAGAAGAAAGTAGAGGGATTTAAGTGAGTACAGAGATTGCCAGTTAGATCCATGTAAGGGATGTTCTTCCCACACTCAGGGGGTCAGAGGGATGTGAATGTAGGCTGCCCAGGGTTCCCAAATCTCCTCAAATTTCCAGGTGGAGTCTGAGAGCACGCTCGCTATCTTCTCCTGGGCCATAATCCAAGAAAGTCTATTTTTGGCCATTTATATGGAAACCCATGGTTTCTTCTATGATTTAGCTATTATTAGTTTGACCCCTATAAGAATGAAGAAGATGAGGCATTGAAAGTTGTTAGTTACTGACTCCAAATTGAGGAGGGCAATATTGGGTGATTTTTCAACTGGGGAATTTGTCAGTTTCCTAAAGAGAGCAAATATCCTATTCCAAAAACTTCTGATCTTGGGGCATTCCCATCAGATGTGTAGCATGTCTCCTCCCAAAGGTCAAAGAATTTGCCCGATTCTATAAAGACCTTTGTTCAGCCACCAACGGAACGCCTTAATTTCCAGTCTGGGTGGAAATGCTGGATTCTGGAAAAGGTTCATTAGGAGTTTAAGGGGAGAGATCAGTTGTGGATGAGAATGAAGTTTGTCCCAAAGGGAGAAGGAATAGCAGAGCGACGGTGAGAGAATCAAGGGTTTATCTTTTGGATTCAACCAGTAGACAGTAGATAGTCTAGCGCAGGGATAAGCAATTAGCGGACCTCCAGCTGTTGCAAAACTACAAGTCCCATCATGCCTCTGCCTCTGGGTGTCATGCTTGTGGCTGTCAGAGTCTTGCTATGCCTCATGGGATTTGTAGTTCTGCAACATCTGGAGGTCCGCTAATTGCATATCCCTGGTCTAGCGTGTGGCGGGGCACTGCCTACCTTTCTATAGAAATCCAATTGGTCAGTTCCCCGCGTGAATAAACTGTAGAAATCTGGGCCAATTGTGCTACTTGATGATACCAAAATAGATTTGGTAGCGCTAGACTACCTTCCTTTCTAGATCTGAAAAGCACCAATCTAGAAAGACGAGAACCCCCTTTCCCCCAGACAAATTTAATGAGTTTAGCTTGAAAGGATTAGATGGGCTCTAACTATCGGAATATGAAGGGACCTAAAATAATTGTGTATTCTAGGAAGAAGTGTCATTTTTAGAGCGTTAATTCTGCCTGGCCAGAAGTTGTGCTGTGCCCATCCAGAGAGGTCTGCTTCTAGTTTTTTATAGAGGAGGAGAAAATTGGCTGAGTAAAGTAGTTAAATTTTAGGTGTCAGCTGGATTCCTAGGTAAGTGATGGAAGAATGGTTCCAGGGGAAAGGGAACTCCTTTCTAATTTTGTCTATTAGAGTAGGGGGAATGTTGATGTTCAGAGCCTGGGATTTTTCAAAGTTAACCCTAAGTACAGAGATTTTTCCAAAAGCATCTAGCAGTCTGCAGACATTTGTAAGAGAAATTAATGGGGATGAGATGAAAAGGAGGATGTCGTCTGCGAACAGGTTGCATTTATGTTAGCGTGTGCCACATTGGATACCATGGATGTCAGGATGATCTCTGATTGCCACTGCTAGGGACTCGTTCGCTATAGCGAATATAAGTGGAGAAAGAGGGCATCCTTGTCTAGTACCTCTGGCATTTGGAAAGGTGTCAGAGTGAAATCCTTGAATTCTTATTTGGGCTTCAGGGTATGAGTAAAGGGCCTGTAATGCATTGAGAAAGGGAGCTCCGAAACCCCATTGTTTTAGAGTGTTAAAGATGTAGGGCCAGTAAACAGAGTCAAAGACCTTTTGGAGATCCAACGAGAGAAGATATCCCTCTTGTGGATCTCCATTGTCCCAGTTAGAGTTAAGGAGGAGTGAGATGATGTCGATTGCTCGAGGAATTTGATCAGGACCTTGCCTCCCAGGAATAAATCCCACCTGATCTCTGTTGATATATTGGCCACTGAAGGAAGACAAACGATCAGCGAGAATTTTGCATCGAATTTTTAAATCATTGTTTATGAGCGAAATAGGCCTATAATTACCAACAGAGCTGGTGTCCTTGCCTGCTTTGAGAATCACCGATATATACATGCTGTGTTTTGGCAGTTGTCTGATGGATTTCCCCTCCTCAATGCGTTAAAGAATCGGGCCAGATAAGGAGCTAGTGTAGCAAAGAATGTTTTGTAGTATGGAACAGAGAATCCATCTGGACCTGGTGCAGTGTGGGGTTTCAGGTTTTTGATAGTGGAACATATTTCTTCTGTTGAGATAGGGGCCTCCAGTATCTGGGTGTGACAGTTCGAAAGTTTGGGCAATTGTATGTTGTCGAGAAAACCATCTATTGCGGATTGAGTTGGTTGAGCCTTTGTGCTATATAATTTTTTGTAGAAGTTATGAAAATCACCCATAATGTGTTGGGGGTTCTGAGATAAGGAGCCTCCCTTAATCCAAATTTTAGGGATTGCGAAAGATATGCTACTCGGGGTCAATCTATGGGCCAACATAGGGCCATTTTTATCTCCCTGGTAACAGAACTTTGCTCTGTTCCAGCAGAGCCATTTTTCCACCTTGGACGTTAGGGCTAGATTTAGTGCTGCACAGGCCGGGTCTAGACTTTCTATTGGGACCAATTGTGGATTTAATTTATGTTTTTTAGAAAGAGTGGTGAATTCTTGTTCTAATTTTTCTATGTTTGCCCTCATGGACCCGTTAATAAGCACTAAGGGGATGTTTCAGGGTTGTCATTGATTGGGTCATTGAGGATGGACTCATTGAGTCTCCATCATCGGGCATTGGGTTAGTTCAAGGGGAGCTGTAGGGACAGGAATACCATGGCGTGGTCCAACCAGGTAGAGTCTCTAATATAAGATGTAGTGGCTAGGGGGACCGTAGCGGTGGCAACCAGTATATGATCTACGCTGGCTAATGAACTGTGTGGACTGGAGTAGTGTGTATAATCGTGCATTGTTGGATTGATCTCTCTCCAAATATCCACTAGACCATGTTGATATAGTACTTTGGTGACACATAGGGGTTGATTTACTAAAGCTTGAAAGTGCAAAATTTGGTGCAGCTCCACACAGAAACCAATCAGCTTCAAAGTTTTATTGTCAAAGCTTGATTGAAGAAGCTGAGGTTAGCAGCTGATTGGCTAGCATGCACAGCTGCACCAGTTTTTGCACTCTCCAGCTTTAGTAAATCAACCCCATAGACTTTGTTTAGTGGGACGTGTAAGACGTTTCCAAAATGGGCGACATTTACCGAGCCCCATATCAAAAGTGATATTGGAGTTTCCCCCAAATATCACTGTCTCCTCTATCATAGGTGAGAGGGTATTACACATTGTTTGGAAAAACCTGAGTTGTTTTTTATTGGGGCGTAATATGATACAAACGTGTAGATTTGTTTGTTGATAGTCCCCTTCACTAGTATATGCCTACCCTCTGTATCTTTATATTGAGATATGGGAGAGAAGTTACATCTGCAGGAGAAAAGAATGGCTACACCTTTGGTTTTGTCTTCAGCATTTGACATGTAGAAAGTTGGGAATTTAGAGTGAAGGTTTGTATCGTTTGGGAAAGTGCGTTTCCTGTAAAAGGGGCACATCTATTTTGTGAGAGTGGAAATGTTTTTTTTAAATTTGGGAATTGAGGCCCTGGGCGTTGTGAGGGATTACCCACAACTTGGGAGGGTTAGTTGGGGTGTTAGCCATGGAGTGGATGGTAGGAAAAAGCCATAATCCAAGAGACGCTTACCTCGTGGTGCCCAGTAGCGGGATGAAGAAGATCGGTATACTGCAGGTTCTCTGGCTTTGTTTCTGTGATACTTGACAAGCTCTCCGAGCTGAACATTATAAGAAAAAGATAATTAGAAGAAAGTAAAAAGCAGAAGTAAGTAGAGAGAATATAGTGGTTAGAGGAAGGGGATAGTCTGCTCTCCTTTCCAAGTGACCAACACTTAGAACAACAATTAGACAGAGGGTTAGCCAAAACAAGTTAATATGGTAAGTATCCACGGGGAAGGGTACTTCAAATCAAGCCTCAGGCTTTCCCTTTGGGAAGGAATTTGAGTTGGAACGGAAAGAGCCACCAGTACTTTATTTCCTTCTCCGTTAGGATTGTGAGCAAAGGATTGAGAGCCCTTCGTTTCTGTATTGTAGAGGGCGATAAGTCTGCAAAAAATTGGATCTCGTGGCCCTGGAAGGAGATCTTTGGTAGTGAGCGAGATTTTCGCATCACCTCCTCTTTGACTGCAAAATAATGTGGCTTCACCACAATGTCTCTGGGGAGACCTTCAGAACATGGTGGTTTGAGGGCCCTATGAGCTCTGTCTAGCTCGAGTCTATGTTGTAGCATGCCTGAGATAAATTCTTTAATAAATGAGCATATTGTTTCAGGAACATCCTTATAGGATTTTGGGATCCCCCCGAACCCTAAAATTATACCTTATGTTCCTATTTTCTAAATCCTCTACTTTGGATTCCAATTGTGATTGAAGGTCTTGGATTCGATCTGTATTTTGGTTTGTTCTAGAGATGGTGTAGTCTAGTTTGCTTTCAATTGTCTCTATGCGCGATCCTATGGCCTGCAGGTCTGCTTTGATGTCACTAGTGATTTTATTAGCAGTGTTGTGGAGCCCTCTGTCCAATAATTCTGGAAATCTGGAGAAGAGATCGGAGACTGTCCCCTGATGAGTGAGGCCCACATCCCCAGGCTGTAGTGGCGTGTGAGATGGGGGGGGGCCTGCATTCATGGGTGAGAGTCCCATTTCCTCCAGCGCTTGGTCAATTAGCGATTCTGTGGAGGCCGGGGATATTGTGCCCATGGGGAGTACTCACATTTGGCGCCATAGTTAGAGAAGAAGCAAGGGAAGCTGTCTGTTGGTGCACAAGGCAAGCTGGAGCCAGGAGCTGCCATCTTAGATTCAGGGGCCTGTATCTCGTGGACTTCAAACTGGCTGCTAAAGTCCCTTCTAGCTGTTCCCAATGTCATCTGGGGGGGACAGAGTGTGTTCTGGTGCTTGCGGGTGGAGATGCCGGGATGAGACTGTGTGTGTCTGCCGTGTCAGAGGGCCCGATCTGCAGGAGCATCCATGACGAGTGCAGCCGCGCATGCGCCTCTCTGTTTCTTGGTTTTTACATGAGGTTCCCCCTAAAATCCATACTAGCCATAAGGAGTCTATTATAGATTTTTGGGTAAATCCCCTAAAACATTTTTTAATTCTCCTTGCCCCCTTTACTTACATGGTCAGGGATTCTTGGCCATGTAAGTGAATGGAGCAAGTGATGTCATGAACTCAGTGTTGTCTCCCTGCTGTCTAATTTTGCTAGATTCATTAATATATCCACACTATATTGTCAAAAGTATTGGGGCACCTTTCTTTACATGCACATGAACTTTGATGGCATCCCAGTCCTAATCCGTAGGGTTCAAAGGTCACGAAAGGTTCACCCTTTGCAGCTATAACAGCTTCAACTCTTCTGGGAAGACTGTCCACAAGGTCTAGGAGTGTGTCTATGGGAATATTTGACCATTCTTCCAGAAGCGCATTTGTGATGTCAGACACTGATGTTGGACGTGAAGTCCTGGCTCGCAGTCTAATTCATCCCAAAGGTGTTCTATCAGGTTGAGGTCATTACTCTGTGCAGGCCAGTCAAGTTCCCCCTCCCCAAACACACTCATCCATGTCTTTATGGACCTTGCTTTGGCACTGGTGTGCAGTCATGTTGGAATAGGAAGGGGCCATCCCCAAACTGCTCCCACAAAGTTGGGAGCATCAAATTGTCCAAAATATCTTTGTAAAAAAGAAAAATGTGATCTGTCGCACCCACTGCGACAGGCCTCCATCCCTAATATGCATACAAACAAAGGAACATTTGGTCCTGGGACTTCAGATGAGACATGCCACATACGAACAAAAAGTACAAGCGTATAAAAAGTTAATATTCACATACTGTATACCGATTGACATGATGATAGACAACATAATCATTTGCAGAGATCTGGCCATCAAGGGCCCTGAAAAGAGCTGACATGACACAAAATAAGTAGAATAAAATAATCATGAATATATAAACACATGATGAGAATGATGTAAAAAAGTACACATGAGCAGATACATGATAATTAGCTTAGAAGTCAGATGGTATACGCATTCATGTAAATCTGTGCATTTTGTGGCTTATAGCCACTCGTCAGGAGTGCAATCTATGAATTATAGTGGCTGTAAATATAAATGAGATGATAAGTTAATCAGACTCATTAAGAAGTACAAAATAAGTACAACCATGGATAGGGGGAGTTTCTCCTACTTACACGTCAGCTCAGAAAATTGTCCTAGCTTGAGAGGAAGAGAGGGGAGAGCCATAACAGGGTCTGACACGGGGCTGAGGCAAGGGTGATCCCGCCCAATCAGGGGAGACAGCACAGGGTGGAAACCATGGTGAAATGGGTGATCCATACCAAGGAGGGAGACATGGAAGGACACATCAATCCCAGTCTATTCTAAAAAAATGTAACAAATACAATATATGATAAATATATATATGTATACATATATATATGCACAAACACATGTGGCACATGCACACGTGTATAGGAGTAGGTATAGTAGGTAATACAAGTTAGAGTGGCAGGAGAGAGTGTCCATGCTGACCACCAAGGATGGAGATGTAGATCAAAGAAGGCATAGAAAACCAATATCAAAGAGGAGAAATATGAATGGAGTGGATGAAAAGATAGCATGGGAAAGTGAATAGAGGAAAACAGTTTAGCAGTGCAAAACCAAGGCGAGGGAAAGTGAAGCTGTTGAATATAAGCCACGAAATGCATAGAGTTACATCAATGGGTATACCATATAGCTTCTACACTAATTATCATGTATCTGCTCATGTATACTTTTTTTTTTTTTTTTTTTTTCTTTTCAATAAATTTTATTGAAAGGTACATTGCTTAATTAACAGAGGCACTTTCTGTTTATGTTGCTGCATTATTTTAGCCCTCCAAAATGTGCAGACCTACCACCGAGCAGCTTATCTAGTGATGGGTAATATGCTATTCACCATTGGCTTAACTCAAATTATACATTGCCCGTCCGAGCTAAACACATAGCATTTCCCATACTGTACATATGCTACAACAGAGGCACTTTAGGGTTAAACAACATGAGCAATTTTAGCAAGCAGTCATTTAAATGCTTTGCAGTTGTTAAAAAAAAAAAAAAACCTCATTATATCAGGCTACATCAGAGCATAGGCGTATATGAGGTCACATTCTACTCTACTTATGGCGGAAAAAAAGTGGCAGTTAATACCAGTTAGCTTTTGCTGCATTAGAGCCACTTTGCCCAAAACTCAGGGTGCATTGTAACTGGCCAAGCTTCCTAACCTGGGATTAAAGCCCAAACCTCTCCTGATATTGCCTTACTAATGGTTAGTAAGAGTGCTCATAACTGTGGATACTTTTTTCAGTGTAACACATCTTGCATGGTAATGTACTGTGGTGTATTGGGATGCCATTAAAAATAAATGGCACTGCAACACATAAATACCATGTACAGTGCATTAGCCCACTGTGCTGGTGTGAAACAGCCCCAAGCTTATCAATCAGGAAGGCATACGGCTAGCACCACCAATCAGGAAAATCCCTATTCATTTGCAGTATAAAGTACCCCAAATTTTGGGAGTCTTGGCTGCTTATATGGACTGCCGACTGGTTGTGCTTTCTAACGGCCGTAGGAGCCAATTTTTTTCTTTTTAGGTTTCGCCACATACATATGCTAACCGTAAATAACACCTAGCTATTAACTCATGTATACTTTTTTACATCATTCTTATCATGTGTTTGTATATTCATGATTATTTTATTCTACTTATTTTGTGTCATGTCAGCTGTTTTCAGGGCCCTTGATGGTCAGATCTCTGCAAACGATTATGTTGTCTATCATCATGTCAATCTGTATACAGTATAAAATATTAACTTTTTATACCCTTGTACTTTTTGTTCGTGTGTGGCATGTCTCATCTAAAGTCCCAGGGCCAAATTTTCCTTTGTTAAAATCTCTTTGTATGCTGACACCTTAACAGTTCCCTTCACTGAAATGAAGGGGCCAAGCCCAACCCCTGAAAAACAACCCCACACCATAATCCCCCTCCACCAAATGATTTGGACCAGTGCACAAAGCAAGGCCCATAAAGACATGGATGAGCGAGTTTAGCATGGAGAAACTTGACTGGCATGCACAGAGTCCTGACCTCAACCCAATAGAACACCTTTGGGGTGAATTAGAGTGGAGAATGCGAGCCAGGCCTTCTCGTCCAACATTAGTGCCTGACCCCACAAACGCGCTTCTGGAAGAATGGTCAAACATTCTCATAAACACACTCCTAAACCTTGTGAAGAGCCTATCTGAAGAGTTGAAGCTGTTATAGCTGCAAAGGGTGGGTCAACTCAATATTGAACCCTACGGACTAAGACTGGGATGCCATGTTCATGTGCTAAGGCAGGTGTCCCAACACTTTTGACAACATAGTGTGTGTGTATATATATATTCACTGGCCATTTAATTAGTGTGTAAAGATTAACTGTTTGGTTAACCTGCCTCGGTGATGATCACTCTCAGTCTGCTGGTGGATTGTTGTCTCGTAAGCTGGTAACTCTTTGAGGCTGAATGTATAATAGTCGCACCAACATTTACTGCAGAGTAAATCCTGTGTTGCGCCTAGGAATTTGCTGACTATTCCATTGTTTTGGCACAGTACCACACAATGTTTCAGCAGTTTGACCTTAGCTTCATAATTTGTAGTGTTCTCTGCAAGGTAAATCCTGCATTTCACCTAAAGGTTTGCTGCCTATTTTGTTGCCCCACACTCAAAAATATTTGTGGCTATTGTCTCACTAATAGTACATACTAATGTTTATTTCAAGATAAAATGTGTCTTGTACCTGCTAACAGCCTGTAGTGTGGTAGGGTGGGTCTATGAGAGTTGTAGCTCAGGTAAGTAGGTCAAAAGATCTTGGCGACAGCTAGTCTGAAAAAAAAAAGAAAGCCCAGGACTGAAGTGTAGTATTGAAGCTATTTTTTTTTTATTAATGCTGGCTGTTTTTTTTTTTAAAAAAAGAAAAACTCAAGTTATAATTTAACCCCTTCAGATCCGCGCTATTGCCAAAGTACGGCTGCAGCACGGATCTGGATTTCCGGGACGACGTCCATGGATGTCATCCCCTTTGCTTGCCCCCACCCGCGATTGTGGGCGCGCTGCCCGGAATTTCGGTGATCGCTGTGTCCCTTGGACACAGCCAATCACAGATCGTGGTAAATGGCCAATCACAGCGGCCATTTACTATGTGATCGGCGGGCCCAATGAGAGATGATCTCAAATGTAAACATATGAGATCATCTCTCGTTGCCTGCCTTCTCTCCTCACACAGACACCGCTGTGTGAGGAGAGAGTGATTGATCCCTGCTGCCTGTGCTGCTGTGATTTTGAAAACACACAATTTTCACAATTGTGCCCATTATAGTGCCACCTGTCAGTACAATCTGTCAGTGTCATCTGTCAGTGCCATCAATCAGTGCCACGTGCCAAAGTGCCACCTGACCTGCAATCAGTGCCACGTGTCAGTACCACCTGACCTGTCATCAGTGCCTCATGTCAGTGCCACCAGTGCCACCAGACCTGTCATCAGTGCCAAATATCAGTTCCACCGAACCTGTCACCAGTGCCACATATCATCATTGCCACCTGATCTGTCATCAGTGTCACCTGACCTGTCATCAGTGCCACGTGTCAGTGCCACCTGACCTGTCATCAGTGCCACGTGTCAGTGCCACCAGTGCCACCGGACCTGTCATCTGTGCCACATATCAGTTCCACCTAACCTGTCACCAGTGCCACATATCATCAGTGCTACCTGATCTGTCATCAGTGTCACCTGACCTGTCATCAGTGCCACGTGTCAGTGCCACCTGACCTGTCATCAGTGCCACATGTCAGTGCCACCAGTGCCACCGGACCTGTCATCAGTGCCACATATCAGTTCCACCTAACCTGTCACCAGTGCCACATATCAGTGCCACCTGATCTGTCATCAATGTCACCTGACATCAGTGTCACATGCCATCAGTGCCCATCACCTCATTAGTGCCATACGTGTCATCAGTGCCAATTAGTGCTGCAACAATGGCAAAAAGATATTTTTCTGTTGAGGAGGCCTACAATATTCTTGCGGCCGATGAGAGCAACAGGGAGCTCTCTCCTGCAGAGTCTGAGCCTAAGTCTGATATTGCCTACGATCCGGTCTCAAGTAGCGAATCAGAGGTGGACTCAGATGAAGAATATTGTCCGCCCGCCAGACGAAGGCACATTGATGAAGAGTAGTGTTGAGCGAACCTGGACTGTAACGTTCGGGACCCGGACCCGAACACGGACATTTCAAAAAATGTTCGGGCTCGGGTTCTGGGTTCTGGTAGTTGATCACGCATGTTGAATAGCTGAAGGGCAGCCAATCAACAAGCATTTCACTGGTTTGCCCTTAGAAGCCATCACAGCCATGCCTACTAATGGCATGGCTGTGATTGGCTTGTGCATCATGTGACCCAGCCTCTTTATAAGCTGGAGTCACAGTGCTGCATGTCACATGCTCTTGGGTTAGTGTAGGGAGAGGATGCTGCCGGCGTTTTTGTGAGGGAGAGATTGCAGACATTTTAACATCTGATCCTGCATCCTGAGATTACTCCTGCTGTTGCTCTGAGGGACAGATTGCAGAAATTTGAGATTTCACATACTGCTGCTTTGAGTGACAGATTGCAGATCAAACTCTGCATAACACAACGATCGCTACGATCGTGCACAACGATCAGATTGTTGGAGTAATTTGAGATTTCACATACTGCTGCTTTGAGTGACAGATTGCAGATCAAACCCTGCCTAACACAATGATCATTACGATTGTACACAACGATCAGATTGTGGGATTGTACACAACGATCAGATTGTGGGAGTAATTTGAGATTTCACATACTGCTACTTTGAATGACAGATTGCAGATCAAACCCTGCATTACACAACAATCTGACTGCACTAGGTAGAGGCTTCTGCTTAGAGGGACAGATTATTGTTAAAAAATCATTGCCTACTCCTATAGGGCCAGCTGTTGCTGTAAGTGACACATTATTGTTCAAAAATCATCTCCTAGTTCTAAAGGGAGAGTTTCCAGCTGTTGCTTAGAGGGACAGATTATTGTTCAAAAATCATTGCCTACTCCTATAGGGCCAGGTTACAGCTGTAGCTGTAAGTGACACATTATTGTTCAAAAATCATCTCCTAGTTCTAAAGGGAGAGCTTCTAGCTGTTGCTGTAAGTGACACATTATTGTTCAAAAATCATCTCCTAGTTCTAAAGAGAGAGTTTCCAGCTGTTGCTTAGAGGGACAGATTATTGTTCAAAAACCATTGCCTACTCCTATAGGGCCAGGTTCCAGCTGTTGCTGTAAGTGACAGATTATTTATTGTTCAAAAATCATCTCCTAGTTCTAAAGGGTGAGCTTCCAGCTGTTGGTGTGAGCAGTGCATTTTTTGCACCAAAATAAAAAGTCCGGCTACGTTGGTGTTTTCCAAAAAAAAAGGTATTAATTGGTATTAATAAATACTTACATAGGTCTACATAGTACATTTGCGGGCCCAATGAGGAGAGCAAATAAGGGACGTGGTCATGGTGCTGCTGGTGATGCTGGTGCTGCTGGTGTTCATGATGTTGGTGAACCTCCTGTTGGAAGGAGAGGACGTGGTCGAGGTGTGCCAGCTAAACGCACAAGGGAAACACCTTCATCAGGTAGCCAACAGAACCTTCACCGGTATATGGTAGGCCCGAATGCCCCTCAACGATTGGTGAGGCCAGAACAAGTACAGGCGATAGTAGATTGGGTGGCTGACAATGCCTCCAGTTCCTTCACATTGTCTCCCTCCCAGTCCCTTGATGAAAGCTCAGAGTTGGCACCTGAACCCCATGGCCATCTGTCTTTCACCTCAGCCCCTTGTAAATTAGCCAAGCAGTCTGAGCCCCAAGTCCTGCAAGAGACTCTTATGCTTTTTGATGAATCTCCTGGCGTGCTTTCCGTGGGCCATCCACATAGCGCTGCCCCAGAAGTGGAAGACATTAAGTGCACTGATGCCCAACCACTTCTGTTGCAGGATGAGGACATGGAAACACCAGCGCAGGGACATGAACAAGACCGGAGTGGTTAGCAACTCCCCGTAAGCCCGTGCCTCAGTGTGCCGACTGACAAGGAGGGCAGTGGTGAAGGGTGGGTGGAAGATGATGTGGAGGATGATGAGGTCCTAGACCCCACATGGAATGAGGGTCATGCGAGTGGCGTGTGGAGTTTGGAGAAAGAGGTGGTGGTCGCACAGAGGCACCAGCACAGCAAAAGAGGAAGCAGGTTGCAAAAGCGGAGCGAGCGTCCCCTAGACAGTATGCCTGCTACTACCCACCGCACCCAGGGACCTAGCACACCAAAGGCAGCTCAAAGGCGTTCCCCCACGTGGCAGTTCTTCAGACAATGTGCTGACGACAAGACACGAGTGGTTTGCAAGCTGTGCAATGATAGCCTGAGCCGGGGTATAAATGTTCTCAACCTGAGCACAACCCCCATGACCAGGCATCTAAATTCAAGGCACAAGCTGCATTGGAATAATTACCTCAAAATCCAAGAAAGGACTCGGCCTCCTCCTGCTTCCTCCTTTGCTGCTGCCTCGGCCTCTTCCTCCACCTCTACCGTGACAGTGTCACCTGCCAACCAGCAAACAGACGATATGACAGCAACGCCACCATGTCCGCCACCATCCCCAAGCATTTCCACATGGTCCCATGGAAGCTTACAGCTGTCCATCTCCCAAACACTGGAGAGAAAGAGGAAGTACCCCCCTACCCACCCGCGATCCCTGGCCCTGAATGCCAGCATTTCAAAATTCTTGGCCTTTGAAATGCTGTCATTCCGTCTGGTGGACACGAACAGTTTCAAAAACCTGATGGCGGTGGCTGTCCCACAGTAGGTGGTTCCCAGCCGCCACTACTTTTCCAGGCGAGCCATCCCTTCCCTGCACAAACAAGTCGGGGACAAGATCAAGTGTGCACTGCGCAACGCCATCTGTGGCAAGGTCCACATAACCACTGATACATGGACCAGTAAGCACGGGCAGGGACGCTATATCTCACTAACTGCACACTGGGCAAATGTAGTGGCGGGTGGGCCTGAGCCGGCTAGCCATTTGGTGCATGTCCCTCCACCACCGAGGATTGCAGGGCATTTCTCTTTGCCTCCTGTTGCCTCCTCCTCCTACTGCGCTTCCTCCTCCTCGACCACCTACTCATCCGCTCAGCTTAACACCTTCACCACCAACATCAGCACATCCAGGGGAAAACTACAGCAGGCTGTTTTAAAACTGATATGTTTGGGGGATAAACCCCACACTGCACAGGAGCTGTGGACGGGCATTGAACAACAGACCAATGAGTGGTTGTTGCCACTGAGCCTCAAGCCCGGCCTGGTGGTGTGCGACAATGGCCGAAATCTCGTAGCGGCTCTGGGCCGAGCTGGTTTGACGCACATCCATTGCCTGGCGCATGTGCTGAATTTGGTGGTACAGAATTTTCTAAAAAAAACTACCCGGATATGTCAGACCTACTGCATAAAGTGTGGGCCATCTGTGCGCACTTTCGGCGTTCTCACCCTGATGCTGCTCGCCTGTCTGCGCTGCAGCGGAACTTCGGCCTTCCCGCCTCATATGCGACGTGCCCACAAGGTGGAAATCCACCTTGCCCATGCTGGAGAGACTGTGCGAGCAGCAGCAGGCAATAGTGGAGGTTCAGCTGCAGCACGCACGGGTCAGTCGCTCTGCGGAACAGCAACACTTCACCACCAACGAGTGGGCCTCCATGCGAGACCTGTGTACCGTATTGCGGTGTTTTGAGTACTCCACCAACATGGCCAGTGCCGATGACGCTGTTCTCAGCGTTACTATCCCACTGCTATGTCTCCTTGAAAAAACACTTCGGACCATGATGGAAGAGGATGTGGCACAGGAGGATGAGGAGAAGGAAGAGGGGTCATTTCCACGGTTATCAGGCCAGTCATTCGCAAGTGGCTCGGAAGGTGGGTTCCTGCACCAGCATAGGCCAGGTCAAAAATATTCAAGCCAGGGCACAGTTCTGGAGGACGAGGAAGAGGAGGAAGATGAGGAGGAGGAGGAATCGCAGCAGGGTGGCACCCAACGCAGCTCGTGGGGATCACTGGAGCGTGGCTGGGGGGATACAGAGGACACAGATGATATACCTCCCACAGAGGACAGCTTGTCTTTGCCTGTGGGCAGCCTGGCACACATGGCCGACTACATGCTGCAGTGCCTGCGCAACAACAGCCGAGTTGCCCACATTGTAACTTCTTCTGATTACTGGGTGACCACCCTACTGGATCCCCGTTACAAGGACAATGTGCCGTCCTTAATTCCCTCACTGGAGCGTGAGAGGAAGATGCGTGACTACAAGCGCACACTGGTAGAGGCGCTGCTGAGGGCATTCCCAAATGACACCGGGGGCTCAGCGGAAGCGCAAGGCGAAGGCAGAGGAGGAGGAAGAGGCCACCAACGCAGCTGTGCCACCGCCAGCACCTCAGAAGGCAGGGTTAGCATGGCCGAAATGTGGCAAAGCTTTGTCAGCAGCCCGCCACAACAAACAGCACCACCAGCCGATAGACAACGTCTTAGCAGGAGGCAACATTTCAGCAACATGGTGCAAGAGTATGTGTTCACACGGCTACACGTACTGACTGATGGGTCTGCCCCATTCAACTTCTGGGTCTCCAAATTGGCCACATGACCTGAGCTTGCCCTTTATGCCTTGGAGGTGCTGGCCTGCCCTGTCTGAACGTGTGTTTAGCACGGCAGGAGGCGTTATCACAGACAAGTGCAGCCGTTTGTCCACAGCCAACGTGCACAAGCTAACCTTTATTAAAATGAACAAGGCATGGATCCCACTAACTTGTCTGTACCTTGTGCAGAATAAACATTTAGACCGGACTCACACAGCCATTCGTATACTTGTTTTTTTGAATAGGCCTCAATATTTTGGGGGCTACCCCAATTATAAACAAACAAAAAAAAAAATACACTGTTGGCTACCTCCTCCTCCTCCTCGACCACCGCCATTTCCACCTACACTGCCATGGTCACGGCCTAGTCAACCTCTAGGCTCCTACTCCCCATCCACCCCCCTTCCCATTTTTTTTTTTATTTGATTTTAATTTAATTTCCCTATCCCCATTTTTTTGTAGGGCACTTGCCCTACTCTTACCCCCATTTTACTTCCTTTTGCAGCCCTCTAGCACTTGCCAGGACTTTGTTACAGCCATTTTTGTGCCTAAAAGTTCGGGTCCCCATTGACTTCAATGGGGTTCGGGGTCCGGGATAAAGTTCAGGCAACGTTCGGTGCTGAACCCAGACTTTTTTCCAAAGTTCGTTCAGACCCTCCGAACCCGAACGTCCAGGTGTTCACTCAACTCTAATGAAGAGGCAATACCGTCCACCAGCACTGCTTTGCCATTCACCAGCACCGCTGTGCTATCCACCCGCAACCCCAGTGCCATCCACCCACACCCCAGTGTCATCCACCAGCACCCCAGTGCCATCCACCAGCACCGCTGTACCTCAGCCCCAAAGGGTTAGGTCTCATGCTGGCCTTCCCTACTCACTCCAGCACCCCTTATGGCTTCCTCCTAATTCAGAAGGTAGGATTCCCCCTTTCACTGCCCAGCCAGGAGTCCAGGTGGACACAGAAAATTTTTCGCCCATTCATTTTTTTGATTTAGTTTTTATGGAGGACATGCTGCAGTGCAACCTATATGCACACCAATTCATCCAGGCTAATCCAACCTCCTATTATGCCCATCCCTATGAGTGGAGAGACGTAACAGTGGAAGAATTCAAATCTTTTTTGGGCCCCACGTTCTGCATGGGATTTAACAACAAAAATGAACTCCGCTCCTACTGGTTCACCCGCCCCATCTACCACATGCCAGTCTTCTCATCAATAATGCCCAGGACAAGATTTTACATGATCATGATATTTCTACATTTTAACGACAATACCCAGTGCCCTCCCCGAAATGCCCCAAATTATGACCGGCTTTATAAGATTCACCCAATTCTCAATTATTTTACAGAAATATTTCCAAAATTATTTACCCCGGACCAGCATATATGCATTGACGAATCCCTGGTGAAATTTAGAGGAAGGCTGAGAATAAAACAATATATCCCCAGTAAAAGGGCCCGCTATGGGGTGAAGGTCTACAAATTGTGCGACCGAATCACGGGGTATGTTTACAGCTTCAAAGTCTACGAAGGGAAGGACTCCCAGCTGAATCCCCCTAATTGCCCAGACTATATAGGTGCAAGCAGTAAAATCGTTTGGCAACAAATTTACCGGCTCCTGGACAAAGGCTACCACCTGTATGTTGATAATTTTTATACTAGTTTACCCCTGTTCCGGAACCTCTACAGGAAGAGTACACCAGCTTGTGGCACAGCCAGAAAAAATCGGGTTGGCTTTCCTCAAACACTCGTCAACATGAGGCTTAGAAAAGGAGAGACGGCGAGTCTGTGGAATGAGGAAATTCTGGCTGTGAAGTGGAGGGACAGAAGGGATGTGTATATGTTATCATCTATACACAACAATTCATTGGTAGCGATCCCCAGAAGAAATGACCCAATACAGAAGCCAACCTGCATCCACGATTACAATTTGTACATGGGAGGAGTCTATCTAAACGATCAAATGTTGGAACCCTATTTATTTACCAGAAGAACATACCACTGGTATAAAAAAGTTGCCCTCTATTTTTTTAATTTGGCCATATACAATACCTATATCATATATCAGAGTTCCACCGTAAACCCCAAACCCTTCCTTGATTACCAGGAGGATATCGTCACCACACTTTTATACCCCAACAGCCCACCAGAAAATATTAGATCTGATGTGTGTAACAGACTCTCCGAGTGCCATTTCCCTGATAAAATACCTCCCAGACCAACAGGCCAAAAACACCAGAAAAGATGCTGGGTGTGCTCTAGTAGAGGCGTTAGAAGAGACATCACTTATTATCGTGCCCAGTGCCCTTCCCAACCAGGTCTATGCATAGGTGACTGCTTCCGGCATTATCACACCCTAGTCAATTATTAATGATTCCTCAGTTACTTTTTCCAGTTTGCCCCCCTTATGCCACTGCCTGCTCTGGAACTGACCCTGGCTTGTTATTCGACCATGTTTCTGCCTACCGATTTAGTATATACTTCTGCCTGATCTGGAATTGACCTTGGACTGTTTGACCACGTTTTTTGCCTGCCTCTTGGACTGATCTTGTACCCTGCAACTGGAGTAGTGGAATTCACAACACAGGGGTCTCACATATGTGAGGGGTTCCAGAATGTTTTTTTCTGGAAGAAGAAAACATTGTTTTTGTTTTCTCTCTCCCAGATTAGGGTCTGAAGACTCGGAGGCTTCAAAGAGATTGGGTAGGAGAAGCCTCTACCCCTGTCCCCATTCTGTCCTGACCAAGGCCCTGCTTCTGCCTGCAGGACTTATTGCCATCATGCCTCTGCCTGCCGGATGAACTGACGACACCTCTGCTGCTACCTGGACTATGGACCATGTTTCTGCCTGCCACTAGGACCAATATTATGGCACTGTTGATAATATCTCTGTCTGCACTGACCTTGGACTGTATATGGACAATATCCTTGCCTGCTGCCTGTACTGACTATGGACAGTATTCATGCCTGTTGCCTGGACAATTGCGTTCACAGTCCTATTACCAGGACCAATATTTTGGCACTGTTGACACTATCTCTGCCTGCACTGACCGTGGACTGTATATGGACAGTATCCCTGCCTGTACTAAGGACAGTATTTCTGCCTGTTGCCTGGACAATAGCATTCACTGCCCTACTAACAGGATCAATATTTTGGCACTGTTGACAACATCTCTGCCTGCACTGACCCTGGACTGTATCCAGTCACGTCCGTCTCTACAACAGTTGTCACGGTTTTATAACTAGGACAATCATCCCGTCACTTACGATAACAGGTCCGTTGTCCGTCTTTATGACAGGAATCATGTCCGTCCCTATGACAGGTATATGTCAGGTGCCAGTCACGTCCGTCTCTATCACAGTTGTCACGGTTTTATAACCAGGACCATTATCCTGACACTTGCGTTAACAGGTCCGTTGTCCGTACTTATGACAGGTATCAGTCATGTCCGTCGTCCGTTCCTATAACAGGTATATGTCAGGTTCCAGTCACGTCTGTCTCTATAATAGT
>BLSH010337824.1:223264-239907 GCA_018402905.1 Glandirana rugosa | reverse complement strand
CTGGGGGGCACAGTGTCACTGCACTGATGGGCACTGATGAGTGGCACTGGTGGCCACAGTGTCATTGCACTGATGGGCACTGATAAGCAGCACTGGTGGGCACAGTGTTACCACATTGATGGGCACTCCAGAAATACCAGGCATGTTGTAGTGGGAGATCTCTGCTAACATTGATAAGATGGCAGGGGGGCGCAGGGAGGGCACCACACTGATGGGCCTTGATAAGCAGAACTGGGGGGCACAGTGTCACTGCACTGATGGGCACTGATGAGTGGCACTGGTGGCCACAGTGTCATTGCACTGATGGGCACTGATAAGCAGCACTGGTGGGCACAGTGTTACCACATTAATGGGCACTGATAAGCGGCACTGGTGGGCACAGTGTCACCACACTGGTGGGCATGGGGTCACCGCACTGATGGGCACTGATAAGCAGCACTGGTGGGCACAGTGTCACCGAACTGATGGGCACTGATAAGCGGCACTTATGGACACAGTGTCACCTCACTGATGGGCACTGATAAACAGCACTGGTGGGCACAGTGTCACCGCACTGATGGGCACTGATAAGCAGCAATGGTGGGCATGGTGTCACCACACTGATGGGCACTGGTGATGGACACCATTGATTCTAACCAAATCTCCAACTCCATTTGCAGAAATGCAGCCCGAACTTGCAAGGAACCTCCACCATGCTTCACTGTTGCCTGCAGACACTTGTTATTGCACCGCTCTCCAGCCCGTCAGCAAACTGCCACCAACTACAGGCACATATGTCAGATTTTGACTCATCAGTCCAAAGAACCTGCTGCCCTTTCTCTGCATCCCAGTTCCTATATTTTCATGCATAGTTGAGTTGCTTAGCCTTGTTTCCACATCCATGAAGACCACTTCTGGCCATACTTCTCCTGGCAGTAGATGGGTGTACCTGGGTCCCACTGGTTTCTGCTAGTTCTGTGCTGATGGCACTGATGGACATCTTCCAATGTCAAAGTGATTGGGTTGATTTACTAAAACTGGAGAGTGCAAAATCTGGAGCAGCTATGCATGTTAGCCAATCAGCTTCTAACATCAGCTTGTTCATTTAAGCTTGACAATAAAAAAATGAAAACTGATTGGTTTGTCTGCAGAGCTACACCAAATTTAGCACTGTACAGTTTAGTAAATAAACCCCTGATTTGTCTTTCATCTGCTGCTATAAATTTCCTTCCTCTCTTCCTTAATATCTAATGTCAAGTTACCAAGTAACGAGGGGCTATTTTGTGGCGCTAGAACTGGTCCAGAATAGTTTAAAGTGGCTGTGGTCCCAGCCATTTAAAGGCGACTGCACCCTTAAACTCCACCATAAATAATTTAATTTATGTTTCTCATTGACTCCAGTGCATTTTGCTGAAACGATAAAAAGCAAAAACTCCAATTTTTTGTGCTCATCCCTAGTCACAAATTAGTAGGTCCATTCACTCTTATCAAGCAGCTGACATAATTGCCGGGATAACGTGTTCATGTTTTCAGCAATATAATGAATATGAAGCAGTCAGGTTGCCCAAAATTACAACTTCTCCTCTTTCCTTTGGGTACATTCCTCTGAGCATATATTTATCTTCATTTATGTATCCACTATACCTTAGTCATGCGGTTTCTGCTGTATTCAAAAGCAATAATGGTTTTGATTTTAATCTAGTTCTAGTTATTTTTCACGAGGAAGAGAAAATGTCTGAAAACATCAATGTTTGTGATGCAATAGACTCCAAACTTTCTACACAAAGGCCAGTTTACTGTCCTTCAGACTTTGGGGGGGCTGTGATCAGCAGGAACTGAAATTTTTTCCAGCATTAATGAGAGTAAACAGTGCCTCATCTTTGGTATTAGGGGGAGGAATAGTGCCCCATTGTTAATGTCAGTGGCAGGAATTATGCCCCATTGTTGGTGTCAGTGGGCAGAATAGTGTCTCATATCAGTGGAATGAATACCGCCCCAAGGGCCGGATAAAGACAAGCAAATGGCCGCATCTGGCCCACGGGCTGCAGTTTGGAGATCCCTGCAATAGACTAAAGGTATGTGGTGGGTAAGAGAAAAACATTAAAATAAAGCAGTCGGGGGGCGTGGCTAGCGGAGCTTCATGGCGGACGTCTTTTGGACAGGCTCTGTCAGACGCACCATCCATCCAGAGGAATCCACGGCTCCAGGGGCAGGGTGAGACTTTGTTTTTCTGCCACTAGTCCACCTAGAACTTTGGCTACACATCGAGACCATTGTTGAGAGACTTGACCATCAGGTCTAGGAGCAGGGGAGATCGTTGCATCTCTGTCACCAATACAGGCGCCGCCATATTGGTAGGCCTCAATAAGGCTCCAGAGGACACCGGCCTAAATTTAGCAGCTACCCGCGGAAAAGCGACGCCGACCGCGGTAAAAAGAAAAAGTGCGGCCCCCACACAGACTATAATAAAAGTGACAGCACAATCCCATACAGCACAACTGACCTGAAGGGGAAGATGTGGCCTTAAAACGGTTACTTACGGTGCAGCAACTCCCTCCACACTTATGGATGCAGGCCTGACAGAGTTTTACTGAGAACAAATAACAGGCAGTCTACAACCACCTAACCTCCCCAGCATTTCCATAACCATCTTGGAACACAAGGAGGCAACGTTACAGGCCTTTAACAGGCAATTAGAAGTACCAACAGTACTGACACATTTGATAATAGAAGCAAGATTGGAACCTATTGAAGCCTCAATACTGATACCATTGGAACACACAGATCTGGTCCGGGATTTGCTGGGGTTTTAGAGTAGACAGTACACAGAGGAGATACTCAATTAACTAAACTCTGCTAATTAAACCCTGCTAAATAAACTCTGCTAAATAAACTTGCTAAATTAGTGGACACAATACTCTACTCCCCCACCGTAAGTCCTACTGCTGAAAAACATTTCAGACAGAGAGAAACTGAGAAACCACAATACAAAATCAATATTTGCATACTCAGTAATTGATGACCAATCTGGCATACATTTCTTCTCTAACACTGACGCCAAGGGAAATGACATCCCTTTGAACAAACAATAAGGACACCACGTAGTTCGCTAACACAACAAGATGGGCAAATACCAAAAAACCAGTACACAATCTAACTCCGAAACATGACAACATCACTCACTAGCAAGCTCATTAGGTCCGGACATTGCTGACATCTTTAAAAACACTCCAAAAAGCAGGAACCTGGAAGGCCCTAAGAACACGCAACCACAGGATTACACAGATGAAGAAGACTGCGATGATGAATCTCTAGCAGCCTCTGAAGGCCCGACAAGAAGTACGACAAATATGGCCACCCTTTAACCTATGGAGATATGACAGAAATAGCCGCTGATATTAAAAAGTCATTCTCATCAGCACTATCTGAACTTAAAGCGGAACTATCAGCAATGACCGAACAAATGTCGTCAATTGAGAAAACAGGAAAACAAAGAGACAGAGCCATAAAGAGACTTGACAGAGTAACCACCCTACACTCCCAACACTTGATCACCCTTAATAGACAAATGGAGGACCTCGACAACAGAGGAAGAAGAAAGAACATCAGAATAAGAGGGATACCAGAAGCTATAAACGCAGAAGAAATTAAACCAGTCCTTACCTCCATCTTTAATAATCTCCTGGAGAGACCTATGGACTTGACAATTGAATTTGAAAGGGCCCATAGGGCACTTAGACCCAAAGACCCCGACACAGCCCCGCCAAGAGACATCATCTGTTGCCTCAACAATTTTGCCTTGAAAGAGAATATCCTAAGAAAAGCAAGACAAAACTACCAAATTCTTTTCAACGGAGAAACCATACAACTGTTCCTATCGCCTATAACACTAAAGAACAGGAGAGCAGTTAGACCAATACTTGAAATTTTAAAATAAAAAAAAATCCCATACAGATGGAAATTCCCCTTCGCTGTACAGATTACGGTTGAAGGCAAACAAATCCTTCTACGCACTCCAGAAGACATCCCATTCTTCTGCGACGCCATTCAAAGTGATCTAATAGACCCACCCGAGTGGTATCAAGAATTTTGCCTACCTCCACAAATCCCAATAACGACACCCTCTCCTGGTTCTACTCCTCAAAAACCCACATATTCAAAAGGGAAGAAACAAAAACAACAAGAAGGACAAGCTTCAGGCACGCCTGCATCAAAAACACCCAGAATGAGAGCTAATCAATACTGAAACGGGACAACTGATCACAATCTCGGAAAAACATTGAAATTTATACTTACTAACACCAATATGGACCACAACCTGAAACTATTCTCAGACCTTGAAATAAAAAAAATCACCACTTAAGATCAGAACTTACCAAGACGATCCTTTAAAGACCTTTAGATACGAGTAATCCACATAAAAGATCAATACAGAACGCTCGGAGAAACAAAGGAGAAGAAACAACCCGGTCTTGTGGACATAGACTCAATGTAAAGTAACAGATCTGTAAGAACAATTCTACAATCTGCAATAAAACAAACACCCACAAGAGATCAGCATCTTACAACTATAAAGATCACGAATGTTATGCTTTACCAGGATAAAGACATAATTTACTCATTCCTTCACATCTCCACTTCATACAAAATGGAGATGCTTAGAAGTATCTTCCATGCACTCATAGAACTCAGATAACCTGTTATTATCACTATTTACTTTTGGTTATTTATATATCTGAATAATCTCTATAGATTAAGGATCCATCGTAAGGTATTTTTTCGTACAAGAACACTTTACTCACAAACAAACTAAAAATACCTTATTTCATGCATGACTATTCCCTACAAGAGAGTCTTAATAGGCACCAAGTTTAAATTACATCATCCAAGGATATCTTATTCGTAGACTTGAAATATTAAGTACTGATGAAACATATGCTTTATGCTTAACTCAATTAATTCTTTCAGGTTATATTTGTTTAAATGTTTTCTTAGGTTGTCTGAGTTACATCCCACCTAACCCAGCGTAAAATCATTACTGCCTGTTGCAGTGATCCTGACACTGGATCAAGACATATTAAAATTCCAAACCCATCAATAATTGACAGCTGGAACTCTTGGGATGTAACTCTCATTGTTACATGATGCAATGCATCATGTGAATTATCTTAGAGATTGTATTGTTAAGTTGTTAAAACATAAAGGCTTAATACTTTACACAATTGCCTAGGACAGAGGCTTCCCCCCTCATCATACATCCCACACTATACTCACTTGCTTCTCAGGCTACTAATTCAGCTAACGATCAACAACTCCAGCTTTCAACCCTGGAGATATACCCCACACGTAGAACCCCAACTCCCTATTATGGTAAAATTAACTCAATCTTGTTAACCTACACAAAACGAAGTTCAATATATATATATACGGACTACCTGGTAATCCTTACATGACTTACTAACCCACTTACTCGATAAAAAAAAACAAAAAAAAACACACAATTACTTAAATAAATAGCAACGAGAGTCAACCCACGAAGGAAACCGCTTCCTCAAACCCCAAATAGAAACAAACACAGCAAGTACTTTGACCTCATTAACCACCAAATTTCTAACTAAAACAAGATCCTGACACTAGTGTTTAGTCCCAGTGATCGTACACATCGTGAAAACACTTTTGTAACCGATTTAACTCCCTTCTTTATTACCTATCACCCTACACGTGATACTATATATAACTAACTACTGCTCAATATCGCACAGTACCATGGCCTATTCACACTTAGGGAAAAACCCTACCATCATTTCACACAACGTAAACGGCTTAAGCACACCAGAAAAAAGACAAAAAATCCCAAGAGAGCTTAAAAAAAAAACCCTCAAATAGTTTTCTTACAGGAAACCCACTTTAGAGGATCACAAATACCTAAAATGACAAACAACTTTTTTACCTATGCATATCACTCAACTAACCCACACGCTAAGACAAAAGGTGTATCAATCCTACTGAGCAAAAATTCTACATTTCAAACAGAAAATATCCTTATAGACCCAGATGGCAGATATATATTTCTAAAAGGCTTTATGTCAGGTACCCCTACCACACTGGTGAACGTGTACTTCCCCAATAAATTACATACCACATTCTGTCAACTAGTGATAGACGAACTGAAAAGTTTTGCAGAAGGATGTATAATTCTAAGCGGGGACTTTAACATCCCCCTGAATACACAACAAGATACATCATCAGGCAAGACCAGTATAACTTACAGAATACTAAAAAAGATCAAACTACTTCTACAATCATTATTAGATACATGGAGACTATTAACCACAATGAAAAAGACTACACATTCTACTCAAACCCACATAAGAGGTACACGAGAATTGATTACCTATTTATCTCACAAAGAGACTTATCAACACTAAAATATGCTAACATAGGCAATATCCTCTTATCAGATCATGCCCCCATCTAAATTCATCTAAGCACTAAGCCACAAGATCCGAAAATTTTTAATTGGAGACTAAATCCTGCATTATTAGTTGATACTGAAGTACAAGCGGACACGAATCGAGAGATAACTAACTATTTCCAAAATAACCAACCTCAAAACACCTCCCCCTAACAATATGGGAAGCACACAAATGTGTAATAAGAGGAAACTTTATTAAATGGGGTTCAAAAAAGAAAAAAGAAAAAGAAACACATATTACTAATCTCCTGACAAAAATACATAATCTAGAAAACGCGCACAAACAAACATTGGCAATCAAAACAGAACAAAAATTGCTTGATGCGAGGAAATAATTACAAACCCTCCTAGACAACAGGATAAAGAGATCATTATATCTCAAAAAAGCAATTTATTATGAATATGGGGATAAGGGTAGCAAATACATGGCCAGAAATTTGAAAGATACAAAAGTTGCAACTAATATAAACAGCATACACGACCCAAAAGGAAATGAAACCTACGATACAACCAAAATCGCAAAAAAAATTCATAACTATTATTCGGAATTATACAACTTACCACCACAAAGCAATACAAAAAAAATCCCAGACCAAAGAGAAAAAAAATTAATGATTTCCTCCTTAAAAGTAAACCCCCTAAAATATCACAATTAGACTCCAAACAGTTAGAAAATGATATCACAACAGAAGAAATTACTACTGCAAACAAAAATCTGAAAACCGGGAAAAGCCCAGGACCAGATGGCCTGACCTCACAGTACTACAAAACCTTTGAACCATTACTCTCCAAACCACTAAAAGATGCCCTTAATTCTCTACATAAAAATACAAAACCTTCACCGGAATTTCTATCAGCTCAGATTACAGTCATACCCAAACCAGACAAAGACCACAAAAAATGTGCAAACTATAGACCAATTTCACTGCTGAACTTAGATCTCAAGTTGTTGGCTGGAATTTTAGCCAGTAGACTAAGACCCTTACTTCTGAAAATAATTGGTCCGGAACAAGTAGGCTTCATGCCAGGGTGTGAAGCAAAGATAACATAATTAAGTCATTGAATTTGATACATAAGATACGCCAAGACAAGACAGAAGGTCTTCTCCTGTCAACTGACGCGGAGAAGGCCTTTGACAGGGTAGCTTGGGATTACATGTTTGCCACCTGCAAGCACATTGGGTTTGGGAATAAAATGATGCTATGGATCCAATCACTATATGATAAACCAACAGCAAAAATAAAATTAATAATTACTTATCAGACACCATACACATTAAAAATGGTACAAGACAAGGCTGCCCTCTTTCACCTTTACTGTTCATCATAACCCTAGAACCTTTAATAAGGACCATAAATGCCAACACGGATGTTCACGGTTTCAATACAGACAATAAAGAATATAAACTCGCTGCCTATGCAGATGATCTGCTGTTCTTCATCTCACAACCCCATATCTCTATTCCTAACCTAAATTAAACATTCCGTCTATTTAAATATATATCCAACTTTAAGATAAACAATAGCAAGTCTGAAGCAATGAATTTAACACTTTCAACAGACATAGAACAACTCACTATCCAAAATTGTCCATATAAATGGGAAACAAAAGCCCTCACATATTTAGGAATCAAATTGACATCTGAAATTAAAAATATCTACCATTACAATGTTCACCCATTACTAAAAAAGATTGAAAATGATCTCAAAACATGGAACACAAAACAATTCTCCTGGTTTGGCAGAGCAGCTATCTTAAAGATGATGATTTTACCTAGATTACTATACTTGTTCCATGCCTAAATAATTGAAATTCCAAATGAATTCTTTAAAAAACTTACTCAGGCTAAAATACATTTTATATGGGCCCATAAAAAACCTTGTGTCCAACTAAAATTACTTACCCTACCCAAAAACAAGGGAGGATTAGGAATACCAGACTTAAAAAAATACTATTATGCAACCCACATCACTAGACTCATTGACTGGCACTGTCATGCCACCAACAAAGAGTGGGTCAAACTAGAACTCAAGGGAAGAAAGACTCTCACTCAATATCTCCCCTAGTCATCATCCAAACATTACCCTAAAGAAATCCAAAATCCCCCCCTGATTAATACCACCCTGAAAATCTGCCAGAAAAACTTTGAACTCCACCAACTTTCATCAGCTATAAGCCCTCTTACTTCTATAGCAGGGAATCCTGAATTTCACCCGGGTATGATTAACACAAAACTACTACTTACAAAAAAAAACAAACCCCTCTTGATACATGACTGCATAAACAAAGGCAACATGCTCCCTCACCAACAACTGACTAAGACTTTAGCCAACCAGTCACTAAACTACTGGACCTACATCCAGATACATGACTTTATCCAGAATAACAAAGATAAAAAATCTATGGCAAGACCACTATCAAACCTAGAAAAAATTTGCCTTGACCAAACCCCACTCAGAGGAGACACTTCGATGGCTTACAACTGGATCTCTCAACCAAGCTCAATGACCACAGATAAATACAAACACAAATGGGAACAAGATCTCAATATTCAAATCTCGGAGAAACAATGGGAGAAAGCTTGCGTTTTCACCCACAAATGTTCCTTAAGCACTCGTATACAAGAGACATCTTTCAAAATTCACATTCAATGGTATATCACACCCGTGAAACTGAACAACTGGATGTCAAATGTTTCAGACAAATGTTGGAGATGCCAAAAAGAAGTGGGGACTTTTATTCACATTTGGTGGTCTTGACATAAAATACAATCATTTTGGAGGGAAGTCATTGTTTGGATCAAACATATCACAGATACAAAAATTTAACTCGATGCCCCTTTCTGCCTATTAAACATTAACAACCTCTCCTATAAGACATACAAACAATCATTAATAAGACACATGCTTAATGCGGCCAAAACTCTTATACCACTTGTCTGGAGATCTACTTCAATACCCTCTATCAAAAATTGGATAACAAAAATAAATGAAATCATGAAATGGAAGAAACAGTTGCAATAAAAAAAGAAAATGCCACACAATTCCACAAATTATGGAAACCTTGGGCTTCATTTAAGGCCTCAAAAGATTACGCTGATTTACTCGAATATAACAAATATCAAAGTAAACCCCCACTACAACATCATTGAAAACGAGCAACAAGACAGAAACACTAGCTGACTAACTCCACATACCATTACATCACACTACAATAATTCTGGAAGTATAAAACACCATTATTATATCACATATACCACGAAGAGCTCTAGGATTGGTAGATTTACTCTGTGTAATAATTTACTCTGTGTAAAAATTACCTTACTTTATCTATTGTTTTTATTTTATCAACTGTACATTTGCTACAACAAATTGAAACAACCAAATGTTAATTGCTTCTTCTCTTAACGCTTCATGTATGCAATGCATACCTATATAAGCCTATGTTTGTTTATTTTCAATAAAAACCTTATTGAAAAAAAAAAAATAAATAAATAAATAAAGCAGTTGTGGTTGATGGCAGCAGTGGGGTGTTAGTGGCAATTCTAGGAATAGTAATTTCAAGGGAGGGCAAAGAAGACTTTAAAGTTTGAGTACTGGTGGTGATGTAGTACTGGGATATTAGGTCTGGAGCCGAATATCATGAATTATATACTTTCATGAACCTTGCTTTCATCCAACATATGAGATGCCCCATCACTCTCCTTTTAGTGAATAATACAGATATCAGGAAGCCCATTCTCTTCCTCTCAGTCCTGGTTTCCAAGCACCAATTCAATATATGTTATTACCACATGCTGCTGTGAGCTACAGCAATGATGAAGATGAAAGAAAGGAAGGCAATATCTTCCCCCAGCAGAAGCATCTGTAAGAGCATCTGTTGCTTGTGCCTGTCATAATGTAGAAAGGCTGCATGCCATATTGCGCTTCTTGAGCCTGGGGGACAGATGCAGCCCAGTGGGTGAGTTGCTAACATACAGTATATACAGTACGTCAGCAAATGCTCTCTGGCCTTCTTCACAATTCTCTAAGAACATGTTTTTTGGGAAAATTAACATACACTATCTTTTTGGCTTGTTTTTTATAGAAGATATTAAAAACATTTAGAATAAACTATTCAAGTTTGGAGACATTTTGGGATTATCCAAGAGTGTCTGAGTTCATTTTAGCACACCCCAATCCACTAAAAGTTCTCTCCAGCCTTTTTCTTACAAAGGCCTGTCTGTGCCATTCCCTCAGTGTAATTCCCCTTTCAGATGCTCTATTGCCACTATGAAAAAATGAAAGTGGTGAGGTTGTGCACTACAGCAGTAAAGGCAGGGGCAACAGATCAAAGATGCATGTCTTTTCTTTGAAAAGCCATATTAGCCCATAGGGGGAGTTGTTACAATAATGGTATCATTCCCTTTATCTTTAAATTAGGTGAGATAAAGTGCTGCTGAATTCTAAATCAAGGGTGTAGATTTGCTAAAGACAACTACACTGTGCACTTTGCAAAGTGCAGTTGCTCTCTGCAAGAGCTCCAGAGATTAGTAAATGAGCTGAAGCTCTGCTAACTTACATCATCCAAGCATGTGCAAGCAAAAATACATTTTTTTTATTTTCCTTGTAGGTGATCGGGTACTGTTTGCAAAGTGAAGCTTTACCTCATTTACTAAGTTCTGAAGCAACTGCACTTGCAGAGTGCAACTGCACTTTGCAAAGTGCACAGTCTATTTGCCTTTAGTAAATCAACCCCAAAGAGTCAAGTAAAAAGACTAAAGCTCAGTGGCGGCTGATGCTCCATTTTTTTTGGGGGGGTGGCAAACAAACCCGCAACCCCCACCGTTTGGTCAGTCGATCTCCCCATCACCCCCCGTCGCTCGCACGTAAACCCACCAGCCCTGCACTTACCCCATCTAGGTCGTGGGCAGCTCCGGCTCCTTCCTGTGTCTCCTCCTCCTTGGCGGCTTCACAGTGGCTTCACGGTGGCTTCCCCTGCATCTCCTCCTCGGCAGCTTCCTCCTTGGCGGCCAATACGGTTGCTCTTCCTCTCGGCATTTTGGGTCTTAAGACCCGCTTCCTGATTGGCTGGGAGGAGAATCAGGAAGACAATAGCGAATATTAATTCGCCATTGTCACACAACTGGGTGGGCTCAGGGTGCAGTGCTCTGTGCCAGAGCCCATCCTTTTTTGAAGCCAATTAGAGCCTCAGAATCGAATCATGTGCTTACAAAAAAAACCCTATTGAAATCCATGCGTCCGGCACCCTGCATGTAGATTATGGGCCAGATGCATAGATTAGGGGGAAGGCACCCCTGCACCCCTTAACCATTTCAGCCCCGGAAGGATTTCACACTTTAGGACCAGAGCACTTTTTGCGATTCGGCACTGCATCGCTTTAACTGACAATTGCGTGGTCGTGCAACATTGTACCCAAACAAAATTTGCGTCCTTTTTTTCCCACAAATAGACCTTTCTTTTGGTGGTATTTGATCCCCTTTGTGTCATTTCTGATCACCGCTATAAACAAAAGAAGAGCAACAATTTTGCAAAAAAAAACAAATTTCTTACTTTTTGCTAAAATATAAATCCCCCAAAAAAATATAAAAAAACATTTTTTTCATCGGTTTTGGCCGATAAATATTCTGCCTCATATTTTTGGTAAAAAAAATCGCAATCGGAGTTTATTGATTGGTTTGCGCAAAAGTTGCCGCGTTTACGGATGATGAGAATTCATTTCTGGGGTTTTTATTTTTTTTTATTTTTTACTGGTAATGGCGGCGATCTGCAATTTTTAGTGGTACTGCGATATTGCAACGGATATGACGGACCATTTTGACACTTTTTTGGGACCATTGGCATTTATACAGCGATCAGTGCTATAAAAATGCACTGATTACTGTGTAAATGTCATTGGCAGTGAAGGGGTTAACCTGAAGGGGGCGCTCTAAGGGTTAACAGTGTTCCCTGGGTGTGTTCTAACTGTATGTGGGCTGAACTGGCAGGGGGAGGGGAGTGATCATGGCTTCCATATACAGGAAGCATGTGATCACAGCCCTTCAACCTCTATGAGAACGGAGATCCGTGTTTACTTACACGGACCTCCACTCTTTCACTGCGGGGGGACCATCGCGGGTAGCCGGCGCTGATCGAGTCCGCCCTACCCACTCCCTGCTCCCCCCAGAGCACAGTGAGCGCGCGGCGGTTTGCAATATTTAGCCACTTTGTCGCCGTCAGACGCCGGTCGGTGGTTGGCAAGTGGTTAAGGACGTGCCTCCACTGCTAAAGCTGACCATACATGGATTGAAATTCGTCTGGTTCAACATGGATTGGCCAAAGTTCAATCCATGTATGGGCAGGATGGCTGTCCAGAGGTCAAGGCGACTTTGCCTGTGCAATCAGAGAAAATAGCTCTTCTGACATGATTCCTTTTACCTGGGTAAATTATTTTCTTTTTCCTGTAAAGTCGCTTCAATATAAATGGGGACCAACTTGAAGGTGACTTCCATTGAATTCTATGGGCACAAGTTGGATAGAAGTCGCCTTGAAGCAGTACAGGAACCTTTTCTGAAATCAGAGCAACTTCAGTAGTGTACATTAAGACGGCTCTCATGCACTTCAATGGGATTTCTTATGTCAGGCGACTTGGGGCGACACAAGCCGGATCCCAAGTCGCTGTAGTGTGAACCGGCTCTAAATTTAATATTAGCTCATATTCTATACTGCATGCTCATAACACATATCACTTATAGACTGCAGAATAGACACATTGGTTTTTCTTTTCCTTCAAAGACAATTCTTTTTAGGACCTCTTGCCTTCCATCAATATTGTTTGTTCTATGTAGGGATTACTTGACTTAAAGTAAATTCTTTACTTGTTTGCAATCCACAACCTGAATGTATTGCTTTTGAAAGTAGTTGCATTTTTTCCTCTGCTTCAGAATTTCATACTGCTAAATGCTGATTTATTTTACATGTATTTTTAACATGAACTGTTAGTCTTCTTAATGAAGTGCAAAACCCTTTCATGTCTGCTAAGGCTGACAATAAAATTGAGGAACACACAAGAGGAAAAAAAACAAAAACCTAAACATCCACAATAAAAGCAGTACTCTATATAGCATCTGTCAAATACAGAATTGTAAATTGCTTGTTTCATCAGCTAAGCTCTAAAAAGATATGTTTCATTTATGTGTTTCATTGATCACAAATTGATTTTTTTCTACTTAATGAAAACAATCAACAAAATAAAAAGCTACTTAAATAACTTTGATGTAAGCCTATAGGGAACTAGAGGAGGCATTAAATTATTCTATAGACCCATAAACGGTAAAGGGATTTTAATACTGTCAGAGTCCCTGTTCGTCAGATTTATTCTCACAATTTGTCCTGATAACTGCTGTTTCTGACCCCTTTTGTTTTTAAACAAAGATGACTGTTCTATAATTACTGAGATTTCTGCTCACTTCATGCCCTGTATTTGGGATAGGATATGAAGGAAAATTCCAAAATTGGGACACAGACACAGTAGCAATAAGGACCTGACAGAGGTTCCAAATTTGTAAGTGCTATCCAAAAGAAAAAAAAAAGTTTTGGCTGGAGGAACACTTTAAGAGTGCCTAAAAACACCTGGAGCCTTGAGTTTGGTTGATACAATTGTGACATTGTATAACATGTACAAGTATGTGGTTTCTAAAACATAGTAATACCTTGATTTAGATGGCGTGATGTTTAAGGGATTTTTTTAGTTTTATCAATGTATTTTCAGATATGTAAAAGAGATCAGCTTGATGTAAATAATTTTCATAATTCATGGCTGTGGTGCCAACTCATCCCATTAAATACTGACAGATATGAATTACACAAGTTCTGTGATTGATTAAATGCAGATAAGCCAATGAATGCGTTTAATTAAAACCCTGTACACCTATATAATTTAGATATGTCAGTAATTACAGTTGCCAAGTTGAATAGTTCACTTCAACAAAAAAGGGAGGGTTGAAGAGAAGGAAATAGCAGTGAAAAAGTTGCTAATGACCCATTATAAGCAGAGCAATCCTAATGATTGAGACCATTTTTCTAACATGCCCAATATCTTATACTGCCTCACCTGTTCTGGTGAAAGCTGAAAAAAAGTTTGGATTACCCCTTACTTTCTGTGCCAATGACAATGGTCACCTGGACAAATAAAGAGGGTATCCTTTGCTTTTAATAGCATTCCTGTTGCTAGGCTACAGTAGCGCATGAATGAAGTGCATATGTGCATTGAGTCCCACTAAACAATATATTTCTGTCCATTCCCTTATGTTCCTATTGATATGTTACAACTCATTGTCTAAGTTGCTCAATCTCTACTGTAGCTTAGTAAAAGCTAGGTTAGGCCAGGTTGGTCCAGAGCAACCTGGGGACTAGGTTGTACCTAAAGGCAGCCATACATGAAACAAATTTCAGCCAGTTCAGTAGGGACAGGCTGAATTTAGATCCATGTATGAGCAGGGACGTTGTACAGATGTCAATCAAAATATTTGGCTGATCAGTATATTCTGACGGCAGGGAAGTCTCTCCGCTGTAAATATACAATAATATCAAGTGCGTGAATGGGGGATTCAGGGATTTTTTTTTTTTTTTTGTTTAACCCACTGGTTGAACAAAAAAGTGATTAATGTATGTTCTGCATTGAATAAGTATTATGTAAAATATAGAAATATTTGTAATGTATGTCATTTATTTACAATTTATGAATAAGGTCTAGCTTTATCCCTGAATTTTTGAATTGCTAATTTTAGCAGAAGCATTTTGCAATTCCTTAATGTGAAGGCATTTATTTTCACAATACACCCTGGCGTTTTGCCATAGTATTATTCTATGATAATTGGAATCAATACTAACATTTTCCCCATTTGCCAAGCAGCTTTTTCAATTATCTACAAGTATGTGCCCATCCTGACAGATGCTGCAGCTTGAAGAGAGCAGTTGTACCAACTTAAATTAGTCACAGTGCAATGAAAATACATCAGGCTGAGGCAACATTTAATGCATAATACATTTTGCTGCTGTGATTTTATATGTGGAAACAAACATCAGAAATTACCGTAACCTTAAACCTTGTATATGCTTTCTGTATTGACAGTTTCCATCTCACAATGCTGTCGTCTGAATGAATAGAATTGTAAGGGAAAGGTGAAGGTAAGAAGGTAAGAAGGTATTGCTGGAGCTTTCACACATAATGAAAACTGACTAAAGCAGCTTTAAAACAATAGAAGACATATGCTGTGATGTGGTGTGTGTTTGTGTGTGTGTGTGTGTGTTGGGCTGCTTTGGTAATCTAGTATACAACAAAAACAATAATATTTCAAAAGTTTTTAGACTGATTTTGTGGACATTTACTCACCTTGCTCAGATGCAGGTACAGAGATCTTTAACTCCACTTTCCACAACTCCTTGGGTTCCTGGACGCACACAAGGAAGATCGTTTTTTTTTTTTTTGCTTCCTTCCCTCGGAAGCTCAGAAACTCCACAACTGAAGCCAGGTGAAAAGCCCTCCAGTATCAGAACTGGCATCCAGACAAGAGCCTAAAGAGTCATGCATTTTCTCCATAAGACCCAGAAACTTATACCAATAATTCTTCAACTGGTACAAATAAGCTAGCCATGCATGTTGCAATCTGATCACACAATCTCAGTTAGATCCCACAATAACTATGAATACAAGGGTCTTCCTAACTGGATGCAAATTGAATGGATTGTTTTTGTAAATCAAAATTTGGTCACACACATCAAAAGCTAAATGTCTATTCTCTGTTCCTTCTCTTTTATATGTACGAACAAACATAAAATGTGAAGACTTTTCTAAATAACATTCTAATCATGTCACTAGAGGAGACGACCGGGTGGGGGGGTCGGTCTTGTGAGGCCAGTCGTGAGATTCGGTAACCGACTAGCTCTCGGTTAGTGGTCTGGAAAAAACCAGTAAGGGGAAGTTGTCTTCGACCCGAAGACAGTCTGGTCGACGTCATGTGTGTCCGGCTTATAGCCGACCAAAGATAACTTGGCCAACTACGACGGGTTGTAAGCCGGGTACACATGATCCGAAATCTTACAATAAATCTTTTCAGAAGTGTAAAATACAAACAAGCATGTATATTTTCTCTTCCTTGTCTCTTATCTGTAAATCGAAAACTACACACACTGGTTTAAAACTAAATGTT
>BLSH010337824.1:200000-214580 GCA_018402905.1 Glandirana rugosa | reverse complement strand
AAGCAGCGGTATGTGAAATCTCTAATTTCTGCTATCTGTCCTCAGAGCAACAGCACAGACAGCAGTAGTAAAGTAATCTATCTCAGGATGCAGGATCAGGTCTTAAAATGGCTAAAATCTGTCCCTCACGCCGTCAGCTACCTTTCCCTATACTAACCCAAGGAGCATGTGACTGCAGCACTGTGACTCCAGCTTATAAAGAGGCTGGGTCACATGATGCACCGGCCAATCACAGCCATGCCATTAGTAGGCATGGCTGTGATGGCTTCTAAGGGCAAACCAGTGAAACGCTTGTTGATTGGCTGCCCTGCAGCTTCTCAACACGTGGAGTAAAATAGCAGAACCCCGGACCGAACCCGAACGATTTTTGAAATGTCCGGGTCCGGGTCCGTGCCACGGACACCCTAAAGTTCGGTACGGACCCGAACGTTACAGTCCGGGTTCGCTCAACACTAATCGTATTCTGTCAGCAGCCAGTATAAAGAAAGAGGTGCAATTTGAGAACTCCAGACTACTCTTTTTTCCTGATTACCCCCCTGAGATACAACAACAAAGGAGAACTTTTACGGATGTCCGCAAAAGATTGAGAGATAAAGGACTAACATTTAGCCTCTTGTTCCCCAGCTAATTACGTGTGATTGACGGGGCTCACACAAGATTTTTCGAAACTCCAAAGGCAGCAATAGAGTGGTTGGATGCTCACTAGGGGGAGAGGGAGGTGGAGTGGAATTTGGGGGGGGGGGAGCAATAGATATAAAGCAAAGTGACACCGATTTGAAACGAGTATGTATGGATGTACACAATGCGCAGCTGCGCCGTTTGTCGAATAATATTGCACGTTAGATAATATTTCACTTAAAAATGTTTTGACATGTTAAATAAATTGAATATGTGAATAGTGATAGGATGAAGTTTGAATAGTGATAAGGCCCCCAACCCCACCCTCCCTCTCTATGATTTCTTCCCCCTTTTTTTGGATATAATTAAGGCACAAAAGTGATATATGGAGGGAGTGGATATGTTGGGAGGGGGAAGGGCCGGCTCTCCTCCTTCTTCCTTACTTTCCCCCCTACCTCATAGATTGCACAGTAAATTTTTTTCTCTCTTTTTCTTTTTCTCTGCGTTAAATTCCAAGCTTTTTTTTAGGAGCTCCGGCATATAAGACCACAAGCGAACACCTCGCGAGCCCCCCTTTTTTTTTCTCATCTGTTTTTCCCTTATTCTTTTTCTAGGGAAATACATCAGGCCTGGTACAACCATGTCTGTTTTTTGGGGGGGGTAAATTGGGGCTAAAGCCCCCCTTTTTTTGCCTCCCTAAGTAATTTAATAGGTGTGAATGGTGGGGGAGGAGAAGGAGGGTGGGCAGGAAATGTTCAGAATGTTGTTGTTGTGTGTGTGGGGGGGGGGGGTTGGGGATGGCGTAAACTTGCTTGCCTTCTCAATAAATTGGTATAAGGGATTGGTTCGCCTCAAAAAGCCTCATGCTACCATGGACCACGGGATAGGATGACGGATGTAGGAAATTTATTTTCAATTGTTTCATGGCATGTCCGTGGACTAAACTCTAAGGTTAAACGTACATTAATGTTCAAATATTTAAAAGCATATAACCCACATATGATTTTGCTACAAGAAACACAGTTAATGGGAAATAGACTGCTGTCACTAAAAACAAATTGGATCCAGAAAGCCTATCATGCCACTTATTCCTCCTATGCTAAGGGGGGGTAACGATTTTAATTAATAAATTGCTGTCATGCAATATTGAGAAAACGTATATAGATCCTCAAGGAAAATGTGTTATAATCTTGTTTACACTGTGGCATCAAAATTATGTTGTGGCAGCAGTGTATGCCCCCCCCCTTTCTCCCTAAGGGTATTGGATATGATTATGGAAAAAAATGTTTTATATCTGCCAGTAAAATTGCTGGTAATGGGTGACTTCAACTCTATCCTCTCCCCAGATCTGGATAGATCTATGCCACCCAGGTACTATTCAGCAGAACTATATAACTGGGCACAGGCGATGGGGTAACGGAAATTTGGAGATGGACGTACCCTGAGGAGAGAGTATACTCTTGCTTCTCTGCGACATATAAAAACCTCCTCTAGAATAGACTTGGCATTTGCCAACTCAGCATTACTCGCAGACGTCAAAGCGGTTTCATATCTACCAAGTGGCCTGTCGGATCATAGCCCCCTAAAAGTAACATTATATATCCCGGCAGGTAAAAAACTTTCATTGTGGCGACTGGGCTCCCAGTGGATCACGCACCCAGATCTAAAAAAAATTATAACACCTATACTAGTTGAATACTGGGAAAAGAATGAGGGAACCTCCTCTGTCACTATGGTTTGGGATGCTTTCAAGGCATATACGCGAGGTCAATATATTTCAACTATAACATCATTTAGAAAGAATCAAATGTCTGATACTAGATATCTGCAGGACAGTGTGGAACAGCAAAGAGAGGTATATGTGGCAGACCCTAGCATTGGTAATTTTGAATTATTAATGGCAGCGCAATGTAGTCTAAACCTCCATATCAAAGAATTAGTTAGCCTGGACCAACAAAATAATAGAAAAAATGTCTTTGAACATGGAGATCGAAACGGGAAATTTTTGGCTATGTTGGCAAACCAGGAATATCCAGCAACAATTATAGCCACAGTTATGACCTCTGGGGGAGAACAGGTCTCCTCTCGAGAGGCCATTCTAGACACATTTTGGCAGTATTATAGCTCCCTTTATACTTCCTCACTCCCTGTCTACTTCCGTCAGGAGAATATTTCATTCCTGTTGGACTGTGTGGCCCTGGGATGGTTGTCGGACGAGGAGAGGAGGGCATTAGTCCACCCAATAACAGCAGAGGAGGTCTCAAAGATGATTCAATATTTTCCAAATGGAAAGGCCTGGGTCCTGATGGACTGTATAAGGTCTATAGTGATGTCCTGGCCCCAAGGTTAGCGGCCTTATTTACTGAATGTCTAGAAAAGGGGATCCTTCCGGAATCTATGAGGTCGGCCCATATAACCCTGATTCATAAAGAAACTAAGGATCCAAAGTTATGCTCTTCATACAGGCCCATAGCATTACTAAACAGCAATATCAAGGTATTAACGAAGCTCCTGAACAATCGAATGCAACCAGTACTTTCAACTATTATAGACCCCGATCAGACGGGATTCATGCCCCATAGAACGACAGATATTAATATACGCAGATTGTATACTAATATACATGCCCAACAGAATAATGTCGGATCTAGGGCTGTGGCCTCCCTAGATATAGAGAAGGCCTTCGACACGGTCGAATGGCCTTTTCTATGGGAGGTCCACAGGAGAATGGGGTTTCCGTTAGTTTTTATCTCTTGGATACAGATAGTCTATAAAAATCCTATCTCTGCAGTCAAATTGGGAGGAAGATTATCAGACTATTTTCGACTTTATAGGGGTACCCGTCAGGGCTGCCCTATTTCTCCAACCCTCTTCACCATCGCGATGGAACCTATGGCAGAGGCATTGAGAATTACATCAGATATCCAGGGGGCTCAGGATAGGGGGGCTGGAGAAGAGTGTGTCCTTGTACGCGGATGATATCCTATTATTCTTAAACGATGCAGGGCCTTCACTACAGGGAGCATTGAAGTTGATGGAGAAGTATAGGGTGGTTACAGGGCTTAGGGTGAATTGGACAAAATACCTTTTATTTGCTACACCATTACACCATTACAATGGGTGACGGAATTTAAATATTTAGGAATAGTAGTCTCAAAACAAGCTAATTTGTTTCATTAAATATAGCCCCAATAGTACAAGAAACTAAAATAAGGTTAAAAGCCTGGGAAAGGCTACCTTTATCAATCCTGGGATGTATAAACCTAATAAAGATGAAAATTCTTCCAAAATGTTTATATATGTTTAGGAATTCCCTGCAATGACTGACAAAGGCTTTTTTTTTTGCAGTTGAACAGTATGTTCTCCTCTTTTCTATGGAAAAAACAGACCCCTAGATAAAAGCTGTTGGTGTTAATGTGCCCTGAAATTCAGGGAGGTTTGGCCTTTCTGAACTGTCAAAAATATTATCTTGTGGCTTAACAAGTAACGGCAGATGGATGGTTAAACCCTGACAAGTATAATCCCTCCACAGCATTGGAAGCCTCCGTGGTACAATCGACAGAGGCTCTACATTCACTTTTATATCGAGGCCTAAAAGCACCATATAGGCTGACCCCTTCTATGGTGACAACAATTAGGGCATGGAGGCTGGGTTTAACCTATGAGCAATCGGTGGAGCCATCTCTGTCTCCAAACACCCCTCTGTGGGGGAACCCACAGCTAACCCACTTGGGTTCTATCTCTGATCCTGGAATTTAGATAAAGCATGGAGTTAAAACTATTAACCAAGTCATACGTCAAAGAGATCTGGTACCCTATACACAACTTAAATCAGAACATAACCTTCCTAAAATCTTCTTATTTAGGTATATGCAACTTTCTCATGTGATGTTGAGTCAGTTCCCTGAGGGATATCCACAAGTACGGGAACCTGCCTTAGAGGAGGCGATAAGAGCGGAGGGAGGAAGGAAAGCAATATCAAGAGTATATGCCTATTTTATGAAAATATCCGGACCCAACCTGAGCCGACTTCGGTCACGGTGGGTTAGGGATATTCCACAGTTAGACTAAGAGGATTGGCAGGATATATGGAAGACGCCGTTTCAGGCTTTGGTCTCCCTACGGGACAAATTGATACAGTTTAAAATAACACATCAGGCATACTTAACACCTTATAGAATGCATAAGATGAATGCTACTTATCCTCAGCATTGCTGGAGATGTGGGCACATCCCAGGGGACTTTACTCATATATTCTGGTTATGTCCAGAAACCAGCAAATACTGGTCAGAGGTGCTCGATGTCACAGCTCAGATTACGACAGTCACTGTGGAGAAAAAAATGGAAACATGCCTATTAGGATTGAGAAAAAAAGAGGTCACTACAGTAGCAAAAAAAAAAACACAGCTTAGTTTATTATTGTATTATGCAAGAAAAGCAATCTCTCTTAATTGGAAAAAAAGCACCCCCCTCAATAACATTCTGGAAGAAGCTGGTCAATGATAATTTCTATCTGTATAAGGAAACCTATATAAATAGGGGCTGTATGAGGAAATTTGGAAAAATATGGTCCAGTTGGATAGAGGACCCTTCAACAGCAGTGGAGTAATAAAGAACAAGAATGGGGGAGACATGGATGATTTTAAAAGGAAATAAGAATAGTACAAGAGGGAATGGTATGAGGCGATCCTGGTTATGATGTGTATGATCCAGTGGGCAAGCAAGCACACTTTTGGAATAGGAATGGGTGGGGGGTGTGGGCTGGTAGAATGTTTTTTTTTTTTTTTTATGGATATAATTTGTTTTTCTTTTTATATATATGTGATTGACACAAGGGCTCCTGCGTGAGCCGTAGGGAAGTCATATGTTGTATTTATATGTTATTGGAAAATCAATAAAATTTAATTAAAAAAAAAAGAAATTGGTGGCGGGTACATAGGATGCAGGCGTAAGAGTATTTTGTGGTATAATACTTGGCTATGTGTGTTCACAGACTTAACACCAAAATATAATTACCCATGTATTGTGATCTTGTGGAATCACAATGATGCCAGAAAATTTTTATTTCTTGGAATGTAAGGGGATTGAACTCCAAATTCAAGAGGGCTTTTGGTATTAAAGTTCTTACAGACACGTCACCCTCATATTATGTTCCTGCAGGAAACCCACTTGTTAGGGGCTAGGACCCTTGCTATGAAGCGTCCTTGGATAGATAGAGCCATACATGCAACTTTTTCTTCCTATGCTTGGGGAGTCTCAATACTCATCCATAGGTCATTGCCTTGTGTAGTGGAGGAGATAATCTTTGATCCTGGAGGACACTACTTAATTGTGGTGATCGTTGTGTTTTCAATCCACTTGGCTTTGGTAAATATATACATCCCCCCTCCATTCTCCGGTAGAATCCTGTATTAACTTTTGGAGAAATTGGCATCATATATACCTTTTAAATGGTTACTAGCAGGGGACTTCAATAATATAATGGATTACTCTTTGGATACATCAAATACATTTAGAACCCGTAATCTTGATTTAGTACATTGGGCAGAGACAGCTGGTCTTACTGAGATATGGAGGTGGAAGCACCCTGGTGAGAGATGTTATTCATATTTTTCCTCAGTATTTGCTTCCTCCTCCATGATTGATATGGCCTTTGCAAATTATGCTTTTTTACCTTTGGTATCGAATATACTATACCTACCTGAGGGTGTGTCAGACCATAATCCATTGCAAATCGACCTACAGTTTCAGTCTCAGGAGCCTAGAAGGACGTGGCGGCTGGCCCCCGGGTGGGTAGGGGAACCTTATGTGAAGGAGATAGTACAGGCACATATGAAAGAATACTGGCAGAATAACTATGGATCAGCCACAAAACAAATAGAGTGGGATGCCTTCAAAGCTACCACCAGGGGGATGTATATATCAACCATTAAAGCCTGCAGGAAGGAGTACAACAACACTGGGAAAACTCTTCAAGCTAGTGAACAAGAATGTGCACAGGAATATGCAAATTCACCCTCACAAGATGCGCTGGGTCGGTTGCAAGCTGCTAGGAGGAATGTATGTCTCCATTTTCAGGGGATGGCCTCCAGTGATCTGCAGCAGGAAGAAGCGTGAAAGTTTGAGAAAGAGGATACAAATGGTAAGCTGTTGGCCTTGTTATCAGCAACTAAGAAAGATACAACAGCAGTTCCATGCGTAATGTCCCCTTCGGGAATTATATTAAATGATAGGAGTGATATTTTGCAGGCATTCGTGTGTTTTTATAAGAATCTATATGCACCGAGGGAAACATACAAGGGGGAGAAACTAAGGACCATGTTAAACACTCTGCATTTACCCACGTTAACAGTAGAAGCCAGAGATTGGTTAGAAGCCCCATTAAAAGAGGGGGAGGTAGCCGCTGCTTTTGGGTAATTTCCCATGGGTAAAGCTCCTGGCCTAGATGGAATCCCCATAGAGTTGTACCGTCTCTATGGGGAGACTTTGGTGCCTAGGCTTTTACAGCTATATGTGCAGTGTTTTCAGACGCACAAGGCACATATAGTATTATTGGCTAAACCTGATAAAGACCCATTACAATGTTCTTCATACAGACCTATATCATTGTTGAATCTAGATTTAAAAATATTAACTAAATTACTGGCTAATAGACTTAAGGTGGTCTTACAACATATTATCTCTCCAGATCAAACAGGCTTTATGCCAAAAAAGGCGACGGACATAAATTTGCACAGAATATTCACCCATACTCAGTTAGATTTGGACAGTTCTAGTGGAGGGGTTTTAATTTTCCTTGATTTGGAGAAGGCTTTTGATTCCATTGATTATAATTATATGATCATGGTGTTGGAAGTTTTCGGCTTTGGACCACATTTCAGGAAATGGATTGATATCCTTTATCATTCCTTGACTGCAGCCATAAAAGTAAATGGTATGCTTTCTGAGTTTTTTCAATAGGCAGGGGCACCCGACAGGGTTGCCCACTGTCATCAGGTCTATTTACTATTCTAATAGAGCCATTGGCTGCAGCTATAAGGGCCTCAGACAAGGCGAGGGGGATAACGGTGGGCAGTTTAAATGAAAAAATTGCTATGTACGCCGTTGACAGGGTCTTATTCCTGAGTGACTCAGATGTCTCCCTGTCATCGGCACTGGAAAGTTTGCTAAATTCTTCGGATTAAAAGTGAACTGGGGTAAATCCCAGATTATCCCTCTTAAGACGCCATCTCCTTGCTGTAGGGTCCCAGTTGGTTGCCCTTTAAAGCAAGTAGACAGTAATAAATACCTTGGCATTAATATATCCAACATGGTGTCAGATTTCATCCCACTTAACGTTAAACCATTGTTGTTAAAGGCTAAAACTAGGCTACAGGCATGGCAGAATTTACCACTGTCACTTATTGGAAGGGTGAACTTGGTGAAGATGAAATTGTTACCATTGTTTCTATATGTATTTCGAAATGCACCTGTTTGGATACCGAAGTACATATTTAAGAAAATAGACCAGCTGGTCACAAATTTTATATGGCAGGGGCATCGCCCGAGGATCAAACTGTGTTGAAGCTGTCATGGAAACAAAGAGGGCTGGCGGTCCCTGATTGCTACCAATATTTTTGGCAGGTCAACTGGTTTTTGCGCATAGGTGGATTAGGCCTGTGGAGGATGATGTTGCAACAATATTAGAAGCAGCTATCATTGGCTCCTATGAGGCTCTGGCACATTTAATATTGCGCGGAAATAGGGCCCCATATAAACTCACAGCATCCATGTGTGCAGTAGTGAGAGCTTGGGCAGTGACATATAAGGCAAATGCCGGTGATGTATTTTCACCTCATACACCATTATGGAGGAATCCCAATTTATCACATTTTTTAGATTTTCCAGATCCTAGTCTATGGACAAGACATGGTATAAAGATTTTTGATGATATAGTAATTAATGGGAAACTGCTCATGTTTGATGAGTTGAAATCAAAATTTGAACTTCCTAATAGTCATTTATTTCGGTACCTGCAACTCAAGCATGCCTACAATGTTCAATTCGGTAGAAAACTACTTGACCTGCAGATGGGCGATTTAGAAACCCATTTGAGAGAGGAAACTAGAGAAAAGGTCCTGTCTACTATTTATAAAATATTGTTAAAAGAGGGGGGTCAGTATCTCTCACGTTGTAGCTCGGCATGGGAGGTAGTATGCCCGAAGTTGGATAGAGACAATTGGGAAGATATTTGGGATATTAACTTTACCAGGCTGGTGTTGGCCAGGGATCATTTTATTCAATTTAAATTTTTGCACCAAATATATTTCACCCCTGCCAAGCTAGCTAGACTATTCCCCACCCAATCGTCCTGCTGCTGGAAATGTACTTATCCAAATGCTGATTTTTTTCATATTATTTGGAGCTGTGGAGCTGTGCAAAATTTGTGGGGTGGTGTCATCAAGTGTATTGAGGAAACAGTAGCTGTAACTATACCACTAACAGTAGAGGTATGTCTTCTGGGTCTGGTAGACGTGCTAGCCCCAAAAAACGTGGCATGCACCTAATTGACAATTTTACTATATTATGTGAGAAAGTCAATAGTGCTCTCATAGAAAAAAATCTACTCCTATAACTGTGACACATTGGAAAGCGTTAGTGAATGGGGCACTCCCACTTTACAAGGCAACGTATATTAGTAGGGGAACACCAAATAAATTTGACAAAGTATGGGGATGCTGGGTAAACAGTATATATACAGCGTCAGACTAAAAGAGTAATGTGCTCTATATGGATAGGTAGGGAAAAGAGTAGAGAAAAGAAAAAGAAAGGAAAGAGGAAATGAAAAGGTAATGAAACAGGGCAAACCATAATATGATGTGAGCAGGGCATTAGAGAGGAGGAGAGAAGGAACCGCTGAAGTATTGTTTGTATGTTTGTGTCGATGATCGTATGGAAGTTGGTAAGGATGTATGTCAATAGGCTTTTGTTTTTTTCCTTGGGTCTTTTTTTTCTGTGTGTGTGTCTTTGAATGTTTTTTTGATCTATTTGTATATAATTGGAAAATAAAAATAAAATGTAAAAAAAAAGGGAAAAAAAAATAAAGACCACAAAAGAAAAAGCTTGCGTTTGTTTGTTTGAAAGGTGTCAGTGACCAGCTCGACACTGTATAGAGAGGCATCCTGTCTGTATTAGTTTAGCACTGGACGGCAAGGTTTTTGTTTTGGCTATTTGTGTTTGTTTTATGACCTGCAACCTTTACAAAATAAAACTGGCAACCCGCCAGATTTTAAGAAAGCTGCCTACTTCCCAGGAAAGGTGATCCACACAAGCTAATCGCCCACAGCATACAGTATACTGTGTGTGTGTGTATATATATATATATATATATATATATATATATATATATATGTGTGTGCTCATAAGTTTACATACCCTGCAGAATTTATGATTTCTTGGCCATTTTTTCAGAGAATATTAATGAGAACACAAAAACATTTCTTTCACTCATGGTTAGTGTTTGGCCAAAGCCATTTATTATCAATCAACCGTGTTTACTCTTTTTAAATCATAATGACAACAGAAAATACCCAAATGCCTCTGATCAAATGTTTACATACCCCAGTTCTTAATACCGTGTATTGCCCCCTTTAAGATCAATGACAGCTTGAAGTCTTTTGTGGTATTTGTGGATGAGGCTCTTTATCTTCTCAGATGGTAAAGCTGCACATTCCTCTTGGCAAAAAGCCTCCAGTTCCTGGAAATTCTTGGGCTGTCTTGCATGAACTGCACATTTGAGATCTCCCCAGAGTGGCTCAATGATATTGAGGTCAGGAGACTGAGATGGTCACTCCAGAACCTTCACTTTATTCTGCTGTAGCCAATGACTGGTCACCTTGTGTTTAGGATCATTGCCATGTTGGAATGTCCAAGTAAGTCCCATGCGCAGCTTCCTGGCTGATGAATACAAATGTTCCTCCAGTATTTTTTGATAACATACTGCATTCATCTTGCCATCAACTTTTATCAAATTTCCTGTGCCTTTGTAACTCACACATTCCCAAAACATCAGCGATCCACCTTCGTGTTTCACAGGCCTTGTGAACTTCTCTCCAAATGTAGCATTTACGGTTGTGGCCAAAAAACTCAATTTCGGTCTCAACACTCCAAATGACTTTGTGCCAGAAGGTTTGAGGCTTGTCTCTGTGCTGTTTGGTGTATTGTGAGAAGGATACTTTGTGGTATTTGCATAGTAATGGCTTTCTTCTGGCGACTCGACCATGCAGTCCATCTTTCTTCAAGTGCCTCCTGATTGTGCATCTTGAAACAGCCACACTACATCTTTTCAGAGAGTCCTGAAGTTATTTGTGGGTTTTTCTTTGCATCCCAAACAATTTTCCTTGCAGTTGTGGCTGAAATTTTAGTTGGTCTACCTGACCATGTACTGATATTTATATATTGGAACAACTGCGCCACCCTAAACATGTGATTCACAATATGTGCTAATTTAATTTGTGAACCAATAGGTACTGAAAAATGTATGTGCCCTAGGTGGAATCCATAAGGCTAAAACAATCAATTGAATGCATGTGCTTAATCATAAACATATCAAAAATAAAAAATAAACAAAAACTAATAAATCAGAATGTATGTGCACAAATCATATGTATAATCAAAATGAATTAATTATATTGAACAGTCCATTCATTTAAAGTGCTCCGTGTAAATAAATAGTCCATAAAAGTGCTCCGTGCTCAAAAACGTGAAAAAACAAATTAACAGTTCAGGGTGCTGTTCAGTGACGATCCCCTTAGGTGACCCCACTCACCAGAATTAGTGGACCCCCAGCTTTTCAGTCTGGGGGTCAGGAATGCTTTATCCAAAAGGACAGGCTATGCATGGATCGTCTCCCCAGCTGTACGGAGACCCACTCGCGAATCAGTTGTAAACCGGATTCCAGGAGATCAATATTGTATGTAAAGGAAAGAAACAGCTTCCATAGTGAAGTATCGTTTTAAAATTTATTGCGCAAAAGCTTAAAAACTACTCACAAGATTAAAGATGTTTCTCTCATTTAGCCTCAACTAGGCTGTGTGCGGCGTTATGGGTTTGGCGTGCGTTCCACTCACAGCGGACGTGACGTCAGAGGATGTGGTCGGCCAGGAAATGACGTCTGACCATGGTTTGGTTTCAACAGAACCCCTCATTTTCCACTGCTTGATTAGAGTTTGAACACTGCTGATTGGCATTCTCAATTCCTTGGATATCTTTTCATATCCCTTTCCTGTTTTATACAGTTCAACTACCTTTTCCCGCAGATCCTTTGACAATTATTTTGCTTTCCCCATGACTCAGAATTCCAGATGTTTTGTTATGTCCTTTGGTCACTGGAATCCAAAGCCAAAACTTGTTTCAGTTTTAGCTATTTAAGGAAGAGCTTCCCCTTCTCTGAATGTTCTGGTGACCACCCATTTGTCCTGGTTGGAAATCCAAAATTTAACAGTTGTCACCAGAAAAAGAAGTGAGAGAATCTACCAATGTTTTTGCCATTTCTGGTAACAACTCCTAAAGAGAGATTTCACTTTACATCCTGTAGTGTCTTTAACACAGACAAAGTGACTGTGAAATCTTCTTGATGTGACACACACAGAGCAAATAAAATTATGGCAAGTATTTTAAAATGTATGTCATGCCAAAACTTTATATGTAGATTGGATAGAGGGATTAAAACCTCTACTGTACTGGGTTTTTATTATTTACCCTCACTAGCATTGTGACAGTGGTTTCACCAGACAGGAAATAAAGGTAAATGTACAATAGGAACACACACAGCAATAAAATACTGACAAGTGGCCTAGTTTCCCCCTACTTTACTAAAATAAATCTTTAAACTAAATTTAATAATTCCCCTCTCTAATCTAAAATTTGGTCGTTAGATATATTTTAATGTTTTCACTGCCTCATATATATATATATATATATATATAGTATCTCTTAAAAGTGAGTACACCCCTCACATTTTTGTAAATATTTTATTATATCTTTTCATGTGATAACACTGAAGAAGTGACACTTTGCTACAGGTTTCAGGTGTGAATTGGGAACAGGTGTGCTAAATTTGGTGTTATCACTCTCACTCTCTCATACTGGTCACTGGAAGTTTAACAAGGCACCTCATGGCAAAGAACTCTCTGAGGATCTGAAACAAAGAATTGTTGCTCTACATAAAGAGGGCCTAGGCTATAAGAGGATTGCCAAGACCCTGAAACTGAGGTGCAGCACGATGGCCAAGACCATACAGCGGTTTAGCAGGACAGGTTTCACTCAGAACAGGTCTCGTCATGGTCGACTAAAGGAGTTGAGTGCTTGTGCTCAGCATCATATACAGAGGTTGTCTATGGGAAATAGACGTATGAGTGCTGTCAGCATTGCTGCAGAATATGAAGGGGTGGGGGGTCAGCCTGTGAGTGCTCAGACCATAGGCCGCACACTACATCAACTTGGTCTGCATGGCTGTCTTCCCAGAAGCCTCTTCTAAAAATGATGCACTAGAAAGCCCGCAAACAGTTTGCTGAAGACAAGCAGACTAAGGACATGGGTTACTAGAACCATGTCCTGTGGTCTGATGAGACCAAGGTAAACTTATTTGGTTCAGATGATGTCAAGCATGTGTGGTGGCAACCAGGTGAGGAGTACAAAGACACGTGTGTCTTGCCTACAGTCAAGCATGGTGGTGGGAGCCTCATGGTCTGGGGCTGTATGAGCGCTGCAGACACTGGGGAGCTACAGTTCATTGAGGGAACCATGAATGCCCAGGGCCGTCTTTAACATGGGGCAAAAGGGGCAGCTGCCCAGGGCCTTGTCACTGTTGGGGGCCCAAAGCAGCTGCCCCTTGAGCCCCTTATCATGGGGGGTCCTGTACCGGTGGCGGCACCGCAGTGGAAGCAGGGAGAAGTGAGTGTCTGGGATTGAGAAGAGCTCCCTAAATACCAGAGAGGTGAGGAGCAGCAGACCCGACGGTGTAGCGCCACCCAGCGGCTAGATTCCTCCAACCTCCTCTCCAATCTCCACTCCCGGCTCCGACTGACAGCAGCCTGAAGGACAGGGGGATCATGCCCCCCCCAGGACCGGGAGGCACATGCAGCCAGGGCTGCTACCCGACCTCCTCTCCACTCCCAGCAACAACTGTGGCCCAGATGACCGGTGGATCGGGGGTCCCCAGAGGACAGGCGGATCAGGGCCCCCTGGAGGACAGGTGGATCGGGGGACCCCAGAGGACAGGTGGATCGGGGGCCCCCAGAGGACAGGTGGATCGGGGACCCCTCGGAGGACAGACGGATCAGGCCAGGGCCTTCGGAGGACAGGTGGATCAGAGGAAAGTCGGATCGGAAGATCGGAAGACAGGCGGGAGGCGCATGCAGCAAGAAACTGCTACTGCGGTCTGTGACAGATAGAGCAGAGCTCCCTCATCCTTACCAGCCAGAAGGAGAAGGGCCAGCGTGAACACCCTATGGAAGGAGGTACCGGGCATCCTACACATGACATAACACACTTACCCACAGACTGGGACAGGGGGTGCACAAAGAGACTGCAGCAGGCCTAAGGACCCCTCTCTTTCACCCCCACTCTCATCCCCAATCCCCCCTCTCTCTCATCCCCAATCCCCCCTCTCTCTCATCCCCAATCCCCCTCTCTCTCATCCCCAATCCCTCTCTCTCTCATCCCCCCTCTCTCTCATCCCCAATCCCCATCTCTCTCTCCTCCCTAATCCCCCTCTCTCTCATCCCCAATCTTCTCTCTCATCCCCAATCCCCCTCTCTCTCATCCCCAATCCTCCTCTCTCTCATCCCCCCTCTCTCATCCCCAATCCCCCCTCTCTCTCACTCTCAATCCCCCTCTCTCTCATCCCCAATCCCCCTCTCTCTCTCCTCCCCAATCCCCCTCTCTCTCATCCCCAATCTTCTCTCTCTCTCATCCCCAATC